>JAJJWW010002260.1:0-273680 GCA_023531295.1 Papaver armeniacum
TGTGCACTTGCAGTTTGACATAGTCATAGGTACTCTTTAGAAGCCTACCAAGTTTTTGGCGCCGCTTCTGGGACTCGGTAGCGGTGTAATTGTTTCTTTGGTTCCATTATACTGATTTGGCTCAATCATGTATATTTGTGCTTAGATTTTTTGTTGTTATTAGTTTAATATAACTGTTTAAATCCATCTGTATATATTGCATCTTGTTTCCATTTACTGCTTTCTGTTAGTGCATTGTATAACTTTTTAGTTTGTTGTAACATATTCTTTCATCCACCTGAGTGGTAAGAAGACTCATTGTTTCGTGTCCGAGTTAGCATAACTTAGATTTAGTTTTTAGCATCCGTAGTTGTAACCTAGGAAACATCTTAGCCCTGTAAATACTAGTTAGTTTCATTTCATATAAACTGCATTTTGTAGCCTAGTTTGTAAACTTCATCCATCTTTGCTTCATCTTTGCGGACTACTTCCATTCCTTTGTTTTTTCTTTGCATTTTCATTACCTGCATCATAGTCCTGTAAGTTTCTCAACATATTTGTTAGTTTTTCTTCTTGTTTTCTTTCTCAGTTCATTAGTACTACAATCTGTAACCTGCTTTTGCATTCTGTAGTATAGGCTCATTCTGTAGCATTTTAGCTGTAGTTCTTCTTTTTGTCATCGCATTCTGGTTGTCATATACAACCAAAGTGGAGCTTCTGAAATCATTGTCAAACTGTAGATCATTCACAGTCAATTATAATCGGTCTTGATAACTCCTTATCTGTGCAGTTATTGTACAACTTATTGTACTGATACTCTCTCTTGAGGAAACAGGTACTTGCAAAGCTGAAATACACACCAAGGGAAAAGAGAAAAAGGAATTTGTGCTGCTATCTCTTGCAAAGACAAACCAAAAAGAAAAGGAAAAAAAGGAGCAGTGAAACTCGTGCATCGTGCCTAAACCCAGTTTTATACTGGCGGTATCGTATTCTCAAAACTCGAAGTTTGTCTTAAATATCTTCTGTGTCTGCTGAAATAAGTTCTCATTAGTGACAGTCAAACCCTGGTATCCATGAGCTTAATTCAGTGATATCTGAGTGACTTATTTGCCTAACTGAACATCACCCAAACCCCTGTAACAAATGATATTAGTCAACATGATCCTGTGATTGTGAGTAAACTACTTGCTGGCTGTATTGTTATATCACTGACTACTTTCTTGATCTCGACAAAAACCTATGCATCTGTCCCTGAAATTGATTGTCATTTTCATGAGCATTAATCTGTGATATATCCTGACTGTATGTTGAATTGGTTGCCTTGGTATCTTTGTGCATGAATCTGTGACACCTGGGTAACATTATTACCTGCTGAAATTGCTATCTCTGTGTATGCATCTGTCAGAATATGAAATGTTGATAACTGTATGTATGTTAGCATAGTTTCGACATCCATCCTTGTAAACATCTTGTTTGCCTGATGCACTGGAAACCGTACTGAGCATTTCCTTTAACTCCTGCAACATATAGCATCTGTGTGCTTGATTCTGTGACATCCCCCTTGAGATTTCTGAGCCTTTGGCTGTGCTAGACAATACTGCAGAGCTAAATTGTTCCCATTCCAGCTGCATCGTACTTGTTATTGCACCATTCTCTAACATAATTTGCAGCTTTCACCTGTGGTGCTTCTGTGTAACCCAAGAAAAGGAACTGACAGAAGGGATACCAAGTCTCTGTACATCCAGCCCCGGTTCTGTACCGGCTGTGTTCTGTAAGCTCTGGTGCAGACCAAAGAAAAGGACGGCAAGTCCGTTGTGCCGACTCTAGCCTGTTGCCAAAGGTAAGTTTCTAGAAACCTGCTCTGATCCAAATACTGCCTTTTGTTGTTATTCCCTGAATGGTTTTGATGGTTGATTATTGAAAATAGCTTCATAGTTGTGTTGCATGACGAGCTGGCCACTTGTTTGTCAACTACATTTTACTTACTAAAACATCAAATAAATCATGTCAGGATTTTGGTCTGCAACTGGGGATGAGAAAGCATCGATTAGAGAACTTGCTTACGGGCATGCTTCACGTTATGAGCCTCCCACAGACCATGATGTCAATAGTTATAGGGATTGTTATGGACATTTTCATAGTCCTGATCCTCAACATATGGACCCTAATCACTATTCACACATGTATCATCCACCATTGAGTGAAAATGAACATCTTTATAATGCCCAACTCACACACTCATCACTTTTGGATCAGTTAGAAGCTCAAATCACAGCTTTATAAATACAAATATACGATATCATGTCTCATGCATCTAGGCAAGTTGAAGTTTCTGTTTGTGCCTTTTGTGACAGCAAACAACATGTAATCAAGCACTGCCATGAAATGTATGCGTGTACCTTGTGTGGTAGCTTAAGCCATATTATTGAGAACTGCCCTATTTTGCATGATTTTAGGCAGTCTAAAACACATCATGTTGTTGGCTTCTATCAAATGCAAGATAATCATCCCTACTCACAGACTTGCAACTCAGAATGGAGAAATCCCTGTTACAATATTAGTGATAATGAATTGAATTTTGAAAATAGCATGTCTAGTCCTCCCCGTATGATTGATATTGAATATAAGCCTAATGTAGACGTGAACGAGTGGACCAAGGACCCCAAATATGGTGATAGGGATGAGTATGCATATTACTCGGATGATGATATGATGTTAGAAGAGCTAGTTCTTCTTGAAGAGTCAATTTCGGAGTCATGTGACTCTGAAACTCCAGACCATAATGTAGAGACTTCCATTGATGATGTTTCTTCTAATATTCATATTCATTGCATCCAGATGATTTTGGTACTGATTTAGGGGTTGTGCAGTTGTCCTGTGAAGAAGAGCATAACACACAACTTGTGTGTGACTTAGGAAAGATTGAATTTTCTATTGACACTAATGTTCTTATGCATGAAAATAAATTTGATGTGTATGATTCTCTGCCTAAGTCGTAGTGTGATGTTTCTTCTGATTTTCCGATGCATGAGAATAAATCTTTTGATGATGATGATGATACTGAATTGGGGTTTGCTGATTTGCTCAATGACTGTGAGCATGATAGAGTATTACTTGCTTCTGACTTGGGAAAAACTAGACTGCATAGTGATATTTTTGAGCCTAGAAATGAATGCAACTTAAATGCATCTGATTTCCCTGCCTAGAACACAGTATGTTGCTCAATCATATTTTCTTATGCATGACACAGAAGTTTTGGATAATGATGATTCTGAAGTGGGATTTGATGTTTTGTTCTTTGAATGTGAGCATGATATTCCTATTTCTGACTTTAGGAGAGTGTGTGTTGGTACTAATGATTATATACATGAAAATAACTTAGACGTACCAACTTCCCTGCCCATGTCACAAACTGGTAATCTTGCACCCAACCTAGATTTGGTTTGTAACAACATTGTAAAACCAACTTTTCTAAGAGGACCTAATCTAGGATTGGAACTCTGTGCCTCCCAAGTCCTCTTGGACTATTTTGCATCAAAGTATAATACCTTTAAGGAGCCACAGTCGGAATGTGTATATCTGCCTGTTCTTAACAAAACTCATTTTGAACTAGACCTTGTGCATGATGAACCTCCAAAACTGAGAGATTTTGTGTCCAAAAGTATATCCGTTGAAAAATCCAGGTTTGGGGGTAGCTCATTTTGTTTTGCAGTCTCACTTGCATTTTTGTCCTATTATAATTGTGTAAGGCTGTTAAAATTTCTGCACTTCGTCTTTTGGGTTGATCCTCAGCTCTTTCGGTTGTTGGTATATGGTGAGTCATCATTGTATAATCCAGTAGGTAATAGTTTATATCTTCGGTCAGTTGAGTCTTCTTTTGCCTTGTATATATTGTGCTAATCCAATATAATCTCAGCTGAAAAATATTGGATTCTAGCCTTGAATAATAAAGCTCTAATCTTGTTTTCGCCGACATACCAGTAATCTCTTCCCTTTTCTCTACTCAGCATAGTTCTCATGGTTTGTGGCTGTTTAAATTCTTATAATCTTTTGAAACATTGAGGACAATGTTTAGTTTATGCTTGGGGGAGTATTTTGCATATAGAGTTTTTAGTCTTTTGCTTAAAAAAAAAAATCAAAAATTTGCATAAAACCTCCAACTTTTAGAGATTTTAGAGTCACTAGCATGCTTCTAACTATGTTTACATAGAGAGTCTGACCGAAATAACTGAACATGGAAGTACTGGAGAACACAATCGGGTTTCTTAGTTGTTAGGGCGTTAAAGTTGGATTTAACCATGCCGGTGGGAGAATTAGGTGCTGCAAAGATAGTTGGTAGTAGAGTTGTGATCACCCTTAGTGGAGACTACCTATTTTTATATCAAGCGAGGCACCGACCTTCAATTTTTGTGACTATCTAAAAAGTCCTTTTAGAGTGTGTGTCACCGTACGTAAATTCCGGGTAAGAATGGTGAGCTACCCAACTTCGCACCACTTTCAGCACTATTTTTGACCCCTTGAGTGCTAATTCCGTCAATCATGAGGATGACGTATAAAGATGAAAGATCCTTCTTGTAGTTTGATTTGAAGTTAGCACCATTCTCTCTCTCTCGACAACATCAACAGATCCATATAAACACATATCATCAACGAGCAAAGCAACGTCAGATTCTATGTAGAAAGTTGAAATAGTCCGAGGTTTACATGCAACAATTCAAGGAAAAGTAAAAAGTTCCTATTCAAAGTGAAGATACAGTACAAAGAGCAAAATTCTATACACATTTGGAGAGGTATTATACAAGAGCAAAGAAAAGAAAATAAGATGAGAATTAGTGAAGTTTATGAAATCAAGACAATACAAGTTGTGGAAAATTAAGTGATAAAGTCCTTCCTCCATGGCTTTAATAATTTCATTATTATTTTGTTATTTTCAGTTTAATCAAAAATAAATAAAAATTTATATATATAATATTTATTACAGTTTGTTTTTAGTTTTGTTTAATAAACACCATGGTAAAGAAGAATTTAAGAGGAAATTTCAAGCAACAAGGAAATTGAAGAGAAAAATCAAGAATTGTCAAGGTTCTAAGAAGTTCAGAAGTTCATCATCAACAGTTGAAGACCGAAGACTGAAGACGAAGACATCTTTATGGATGCTGTGAGAGTGGTGTTGATTGCCGATCGGATGTGAAGGTAAGTGAGTACTACCATCCTCGCTAATCATTGATTTCCTTCCTTAGAGATTATTAGAAAAAGATTCTTTTTGTCCATGATTCTGTGGAGTCTCCAGAAACTATCTCGGAAGATTTTCCTTCCCACCATTCAACGATTTCTCTCTTTATTCCTGTCTACACACATAAGAGACTAAAAAAGCGGTCTTTTTGAGTGCAATTATCATAAAAACCTATTGGTAAGGAAAAAGTCGAGGCTTGTGATCACTCTCGAACCCGAATTCTTTCATATGGTATGGTTATTTCTCGTTCAACTCTTAAGGATGAGAATGCGTTCTTTGGTAGTTCTAACTTCGTGTTACTAGCATGCAGAAACTCTCTGTCCCCATAGCTCCTTGGATGCTTAGGACTCCATCACGCTCTGAAGTTGGAGAAGGTTTTGTGAGTACACCTCTAGTAAACCCTCACGAGACTACAACTCGTCCACTAGGGACACCTAGGGGTTTAAAGGCTTAGTGCATACGCTAAATGCATTCGATAGACCAGCGGCAGTGGTATAGTTAGGATTTCCTAATTTCTGTTTCACTTGAGGACAAGTAAAATTCAGGTTTGGGGGTATTTGATGAGTGCCAAACATTGCATATTTCTACACCTTTTTATTGGCAATTAACTCATCTTTTGCGCTTTAAAATCATATATTATCCCAAATCATGTGTTTTCATTGTTTTCAAGAATAAATATTTATACTAATTAATATTGTGTTTTTAGGTAATAAATAAAGCTTGGATGAATGGAGAAGTCAAAAGAGTAGAAAAGTAGAGGCGATGAAAGAGAGACAACAAAGCTTCCGCTAGAAAGCAGTGAAGAATATTGTTTGCACCTCATCCGCAAGTGAAGAATGTTGTTTGCAAGACTCAAAACTAGGTGTGGGCTTGAGATATTATCTTTGAAGAAGGCATGGACCCAGAAGAAGATCTTCCAAGAGATGAAAACCCAAGATCCAAGACCCAAACCCGTCTCCATCCTAAGCCGTCAGATTCGATGTAGCCGATGAGAATCCAATGGCATCTACATGTGGTGCATCGATATTTGCTGCTTCCGCCCAACACCGAAGAACCTTCTATTCATCTCCTAATCGATCAGAACCAAACAACACCTTCACTTCACTTTCTTCTTCCTTACAGCCTCTGCAAATCGGTCACTTCTATCTCTCCATCAATCACTTCCATCCCCGACAACCACTGAGCTCAGCCACTCTACCAGCCACCTTATGCAATTAGACTCTTAATTTCTATCTCTCTCATATTATCTTTTCTCTTGTCAAGAACATTAACTCTAGAAGCTAAAATTGAGAGAGATGGAGTTAGGGTTATCTTCAATAGCTAAAGCAAACATCAGATCAAGAGTTGCAGAGAAAAAGCAGAGGGGACAAGAAATGCAGGCAGTTATGGTGAGTGGGTCTCTATCAATTTGCGAATTGAAGTCTAATTGGGAGATTTTCATGTATAAATAGGGATGAGAATTGTATGAAAAACTCATGCCCGGATTAGCCGGTGCACCAAGCTGTAGTAGTTTATTTTCAGTATTGTGTTCCTCATGTTCTAGTTTAATAAGTAGGGTTTAGATGAAACCCTTAATTGTATGCTAAGTTAGTCAATTTCCTGTTTTTGTTCTTGTTGTGCTTCATTGTTTTAGGAATGAATAGTTAGCTAATGGATCAAATAATCCTGTGATCAGTTGTACTGTAAGAAGAGAGTTGAAACTAGGGGTGAGTTAGTGAAGTTTGTTGATAAGTCATCCATTTGAAACCTCTCTGGAAGAAGAACTGTGCTTAAAGGGAATTAGGAATGATAGTTAGCTAGTTGATAAAATGAGCCTGTGATAAGTTGTATTGTAAGAAGACAGCTTATACTAGGGGTGAGTTAGTGAAATTAGTTGATAAATTATCCATTTGAGACCTTCAAGGAAAGGGACAAGAACATAACTTGAGTTTGTATTGCCTTAGTATAGGATTAGGAGGTGGATTCAATCACCCTAGTGCTTCTCGATCGAGTTGTTTACAATCTTTTTATTATATCTTTAAGTTGCAATCTGTTTACTTTTTGTTCACTACCAATATCTTGTCGTATCGACACCCAAAACAACTCTTTTTGTTACTTCACATTTGAATCAGTTTAGTAAAAAACTTAGAATCAACTCTACACCCACCTTGTCTCTATGGGTTCGACCTGGAGGATGTGCACTTGCAGTTTGACATAGTCATAGGTACTCTTTAGAAGCCTACCAACTAGAACTGGAGGATGTGGCAAGCCTGTAATCCATTTATCTAACCAGATTTTTGTCTTTTTTACCATTATTAACCTCCATGAAATAATGTTGATGAACAATAAGAAGTCCTTTGGTAATTTCATTCCAAGTGTAAGAGCAGTTTTTGGCTTCAATTTTACTGTGAAAAATATCCCCATTTTTGAAGTACTTACCGCTGAGAATTTGAACCATGAGATTATTAGACTCAGTACATATTTTCCAGGCCAATTTGGTAAGTAGAGCAAGATTAAGCTTTCCAGATCTCTGAAAGCAAGACCAACAAAGTCCTTTGGTTTGCAAACATTAGTCCAAGCCACATGATTAGAACCCTTATTTGAATGATGACCCCAGAAGAATTTCCTTCCTATTGAAGTTAACTTGGTGATAATCTGATTTGGCAGCTTGAATGTACCCATCTGGTAAGTAGGAACTGAGTTCATAAGAAGCTTTATCATGGTAGATCTCCCAGCTTGGGAAAGATTAGGTTCATTGTATGTAGAAAGTCTATGCTCAAAACTTTCTTGAATTGACTTGAAGGCTTCTTTTTAGAATGACCAAGTATAAGAGGAGATCCCAAATAGTTTTCCTTTGAGTTCATAACCTTGACACAAAGAATTTGAGTTAGACATTGGTGTGTTTACTGAAATGTACTAAGGACTTTTCAAAGTTGATAACCTGTCCAGATTGAGTGCTGAAGTTGTTGAGGAGATCTAGAAGGTTGTTAACAGAATCAAGATTTGCTTGAGTGAAAATCAAGCAGTCATCTGCAAAAAGAAGATGATTATTGGCGGGAGAATTACCAGCCACTTTAATACCTTTTATCAATTTATCTTGCTGAGCTGCAGTGAGTTTTCTATAAAGAAACTTCATAGCACGAATAAATTAATAAGGTGACAAAGGATCACCTTGTCTAATTCCTCTTGTGGGTTGAAATTCTTCACAAGGTGAATCATTGAGAATAACTACAAGAGATGTTGTGCTAGTACATTGATGAATCAGCCGAAAAAAATCATCACAAAAACCAAAATAATATAACACTTTGATAATATAAAATCAAAAGATTTATACATGTCTAGCTTAAGGGCCATCCAACCAATTTGACCCATTTTCTTTTTCATGGAATGAATTATTTCTTGTGTAATAATCGTATTATCACTAATGAGTCCACCTGAGACATATGCAGCTTGGTAAGGAGAAATAATCTTCTTCAACAATGGCTTCATAATATTAATAAGTATTTTAGAAATAACTTTATAAGAGGTGATGCATATACCAATTGGCCTGAAGTCAGCAGCACATATGGGTTTTTACTTCTTAGGAATGAGAGAGATGTAAGTGATGTTGATTTGGTTGAGCATGTGCTTAGACTCAAAAGACCTTTTAACCATAAGACACACATCTTCTCCGACAGTATGCCACTGAATTTTATAGAAACCAGCTTGAAAACCCTCAGGTCCAGGTGTACTCAATTCTTTTTAAAGTAGAGTGAATGTCTTCAGAAGTAGGAATTCTGGTAAGCATGCATGTAGTTGTCCTATAGAATAAACCTTCATCAAAAGTTGGATTAATGGAAGTACTTATATTCTTGAAGTGAAAAGTGAGATGGCAGGTTATATGTTCTCTATTACGTAACCATACTCCATTATGATCTTGAAGAGAGTCTATGTTGTTCCTTGATCTTTTCTTGTTACACTTAGAATGAAAGTATTTTGTGTTGTTATCCTGCCCTTAGTCCTTTATTTTTTCGTTTCTTTGTCATTTTTTGACAAAAAGGGGGAGAAATATATGGAGTAAACAAGTGATACTGGCATTGATTTTATATTGATTGGTATCACTAGAGAAAAGGACAATTGTGCTTAAACGTTTATCTAACGAAAAACAAAAAACACAGACTAAGGGGGAGTAGCGTATCATATTAATTGGTATAACAAAGACGTGCAGATTGATGAAATCTACCTATCTCACCTTTAGGGGGAGTATTAGCTTTGTTATTATAATGTCAACAGCGGCATTTAAGGATTGAATGTATACAGGTTATTGTGCAGTTGAATTCGGGAATCAAGCGTATGTGTAATGAATTCTTGTAATTTGCTTATCCGTATGATTGTAAGAGTTTTGTCACTAAAATTGACAAAGGGGAGATTGTTAGAGCATAGCTCGGTTGAACCCACCAAGCCTTGGTATGTCAAGTTTGGTTGTCATATTTTAGTGAATCAAAACTCATTTTAAGAGTCGCTTGATTATGCACTAGAGTCAACTTCGTATAGGTTAGCTTGAAAGTATTAGGATATGAGACATTACAAGTATTGCGAAGACTTGAAGAAGTGAAGAAGTGAAGAAGTAAAAAGCTACAACGACAACATCATCCATCCACTTGAGGTTAGTGATATTTGACTTGAACTGTTTCATTCCCTAACGTATCTTTCAAGTCGTGCATATTGAAAACAAAACTGTGAAGCATGAATACTCTAGATAGACATAGTATTAAGGAATACAATACGAGGTTTATTGCTTAACCATTAAACTTTGTAGATAAGACATCGACATAATCGTTTGAATGTTATTGTGATTATGTATGGGTATGAGGTGAGGATTTCATCCTAGGAAACAATGTTTATACATGTGTTTTAAGGAAGTAAGTTCATAAACTTGTTTATGAATCGAAAAGGAAATCGTGGGCGTTATTGGTATTGTTATTCATTGCATATCTTGTGAACAACCAATATGTGTGATTTAGTATAACCGCTCATGACTTGTTTGTGTTCTTGGTAAAACTATTCACAAAGGCCTGACTTATGTATTGGCCTGACTTATGTATTTGTATGACTTTTATTAGTGAAACCGATCTAAGTAATCACCTGAGATGGTATGATCGAGTCTGTGATTTGTGTATGACCAACTCTGGGTAAAGGGGAACCGATCCTATGAAGAGGTGCAATACATCACAAAGGGTAATCGATACTTGTATGAGGTGCAACAAGTTTTTAGCAGAAAGGGGAACCGATCCTATGGACATGTGCAACACATTAATAGGCAAAGGGGAACCGATCCTATGGACATGTGCGACACATGTAAGTTAGATACCATATATATGTGGGGAAACGATCCTAGTACCTAGTCAACCGGATTTCGGGAAGCTAGTATGACTATGCACAGTACTCACATGGAGGTAGAACCGAAACTTGTTTTGGTAGAACCGTGAAACCCATGATTTGTGATTGAGTATTTCTTGATCAATCACATAGTTCTTGAAAGTCATATGAACCAATTGTAAACTTGTTTGGAAGTTTGGCAAATCGGTTTCAAGGTTGTAAGTATGAAAGAGGACTTACAAAGTAAGGATGTTGGCATACTTTGAACACGTGCAGTAATGTTTATCTTTTATTGTTCAAAGTTATTGCTTAATAACTACATGAAGGAAATCCCAGGATCAAAACATAAATAAGTTAAGAATCTTTTATTTAAGGTTTTTATTTTTATTTTAGGAGAACGAGAATTAGTAATGTGCATTTACTAGTTGAGATTTTCCAAAGAGATTTTCGGTCAATATTTTGGACAGAGCATTTCCAGGAATTGTGGAAACTGAATTTGGAATATATTGAATATCTTTGAGAATATTTTCGGTTTTGGAAATTCCTTGGTGTCCAAACTTCCTTGTCTATAAATACTTGAAGTTTGCATTTCTAGCAAACTAATCCTTCGTAACAGAAAACTTTCTCGGTTGTGTTGTACTGGTGTAGCCGCCTATTCGGAGAGGAGAGTAACCTAATTAGGCGAAATCTCTTACGGCCGCTCAGTTTAAAGTCTTCTTTGGGATTGAGAAGCTCTATTAGTACCGTTGGTGGGAAACTAGATAATTGCGGTTTATCTTGTGTTTTCGATTGATTTGATTGACTAACGGTGGTTGAACTTTGATTGCACCTAGTTTGTTTATGCTTGAGAATATTCCCTTCTGATATAAGATTCACTCAAACTAGATCGAAGTTTCGATAGGGATCTTTAGACTGTTGTTAGTTCTAAAGACAATCTTGTGATAATCCATTGTTAATAGACTCCGTTCTGTGCGTGATTGATCACAAGAGATTCAAGTTGTTGTGTGCAGGTGTTTATTGAAGATCTAAGAAGATATTGAAGACAAAGAATATATTGAAGATCTAAGTTGTTGTGTGCAGGTGTTCACAAAAGATGCATTAACAATTTCAGACACTTTGTGGTTAAACTCATCAAATGAATCTTCATCTGCCATACAAAGATTTTCCCAATCGAAATTTAGGTTTTGAAGCCTGACTTCCTTTTCACTGGTATTCCCTTCAAATATGATTTCTAAGATATCTCAAGCATCTTTAGACAGAGTGCACGTAGTCACATATGCTGAAATCTGGGGTAATGGCATGAATAATTGCATTCAAACAGTCGGAATTTTGCTTTGCAACGAGAATCTCAGCAGGGTCATATGCACCAATATCCTTTGGAATGGTCACATCTCCCACTACAACAAGGGGAGCATCATAGCCATTAACTACATAAACCCATGATTGAAACTCACGCGCTTGAAGAAATGCACGCATAGCAATTTTCCACCATAAGTAATTTGAGCCATCAAAGACTGGTGGTACGTTTATAGAGATAGCACTTCTGTCCATATCAGATCGCTACAAACACAAACTTATAAGGTCTTTAATGTGTTTGCCTGCTCTGATACCAATTGAAAATGCGGGGGTACAACAACCACATCCAACAATTCGTTTGGCAATCTGAGAGGACTTACTCCAATATACTTTCCAGAGAATCAACTAGACAGTCATACTAAATCTAGAGAAAAGTATATACAAGAGTTTACATCTCTATCTTTCAATCCAATTAGCAATCAACAAATAGAAATTTGCGAGCCCGATTGAATATAATAGAAGTAACTTGAACGGTACCAAAGACCAATGTTCAAGGATCAATCAATTTCAATCAACAACCAAAGGTTGGATTTCCTAATTGATCGATACAACGCACAACCTATGATATTTCAATTATATAACAAAATATAATGCGGAAAAGAAATAATACAAACACCAGAATTTTGTTAACGAGGAAAACTGCAAATGCGGAAAAACCCCGGGACCTAGTCCAGCTTTGAACACCATCTGTATTAAGCCGCTACGAGACACTAGCCTACTACCAATGAACTTGACTGGGACTGTACTTGAACCCTAATCAATCTCACACCGATTCAAGGTGGGTTCGTTCCTTACATCTATGATCCCAGCAGGATACTACGTACTTGATTCCCTTGGCCGATCTCACCCACAACCAAGAGTTCTACGACCCAAAGTCGAAGACTTGATAAATAAATCTGTCTCACACAAAAAGTCTCCTGGAATGGATAAATTTGTCTCCCACAGAAATACCTATGAGTTTTGTTCCGTCTTTTGATAAATCAAGGTGAACAGGAACCAATTGATAAACCGGTCTTATATTCCCGAAGAACAACCTAGTATTATCAATCACCTCACAATAATCTTAATCGATTAACAAAACAAGATATTGTGGAATCACAAACGATGAGCCGAAGGTGTCTATGACTACTTTTCTATCTTGTCTATCAAAACAACCTAGTATTATCAATCACCTCACAATAATCTTAATCGATTAATGATAGACGCATTTATGTGTCTATATTAGTCTCAATTCTCTGTAATGTTAGTACTCGATTTTGCACTTATTTTGGTATTTTATGTCTTTGTAGGTGTTTTTGGAGAAATAAGCTTTTGCGGGAAAATTGGCTCGAAAAGTGGTATTTGCGCTCGTGGGAGAAAATTACTATTCGGACCCCTCATTTGGATAAGGGGCACCTCATTTGGATAAGGGGCACCTCATTTACTAAGGGGCACCCTCAGGGCACCCCAAGGCAGCTGGTATTCACACCCCCACTCTGGATAGGGGGAGGTAATCTTCAACAATTCAAAAAACAAGTTTTGGCGGAAAAAAGTGGTGTTTTAATGGCAGAATCAGGGTTGATGATTTGGACCAGTTTTAGCGAGATTCAATCGCTGATTTTCATGGGCTAGGCCTGTTAGAGCAAAACAGGGTTCGTATGGGTGTTTGGATCGATCAAATTGGGCTGGATAAGCCGGAAAAAGGAAACAGAGGTGAAAGAAGTTACGGGTCTCGTTGGCACGATTTTGGAAGATTCGGGAGACTAAATCGTGAGAAAATCCTTCCTAAGATACGTACTTACCTAATAGAGAGTTTGGGATGGTTTGGACGGGTTAGAATT
The DNA here is from genome assembly GCA_023531295.1 of Papaver armeniacum. Taxonomy (NCBI): domain Eukaryota; kingdom Viridiplantae; phylum Streptophyta; class Magnoliopsida; order Ranunculales; family Papaveraceae; genus Papaver; species Papaver armeniacum. The sequence goes on from JAJJWW010002260.1 coordinate 13,726, forward strand.
GCGTAAATAAGTCGGCAGAGAAATTATTGCCGTGACTTGCACGGAAAGGAAGAGAAGAAATTTAATCGGATTTTGAAGGGTTTGGAGGTCTATAAAAGGTGCGCTCGAGTCCCAGAGGGGGGTATTGAAGTTTAGAAGAAGTTAGGGGAAGTTTAGAACATCACAGAGATCAACAGGAGGAGTTGCAGGAAATTGTTGTTGCTGGTGTAGCTCAAGAACACGAAGAACAAAGGACCACCGAGGACAGTCGTTTTAGGGGTCTTAAATTCAACGATAAATCAACAGTGTTTATAACAGTTTCTGTAACAGTTTCTTTGCAACAGCTGCTTTGTAACGCCGATACACCGTTGCAAACAGTCTGTGTTATTATTTTTCATCCTTTTAATCAACTTTTGGGATATAAACATGTATTTTGAGCAAGTGATTAATATGAGGAGCTAAACCCCTTTGCTGAGGCGACGGAGGAAGATATTTTTCCAACAAATATGTGGTAATATTTATTTAATTAATTTCTGCAATTCTTTTTATGATTATTTGCATTGAATCGAAACTGAAATAAAGATTTTTGCTAACTCTTTGTGTTTTCACTTGATGGTGCATGCTTAGCTTAGGGCTCTTGATGTTCCATGCTTGAGATTAACAACCAGTATTTCGAGAATCTACTTGTCTAGGCAAAAATATAAGAATCACTTTAAACGTAAAGAGTTGCACGAATATTGATTAGATTAAATCACATAAAATTGGAGATTGGTGGAATCATGAGTCTCAGTGTTTTTTATAATCTTGATAACAACTTCGATTAAGTTTTCTATTTTACTTTGAGTCTAAAACAAATCTTCACAAGTCTGAGTGAACGACATCTTTTACTACCACTTTCTACAACAACATAAAACCACATCAATTAACAAAACAAGATATTGTGGAATCACAAACGATGAGACGAAGGTGTCTATGACTACTTTTCTATCTTGTCTATCAGAGATATAAATCTCAAGCCAATCTTACGATTGCACTCAATCACGATAGAAACAACAAGATCAGATCACGCAACTACAAAGAAAATAGTTGGGTCTGGCTTCACAATCCCAATGAAGTCTTTAAGTCGTTAACCTACAGGGTCTCGTGAGAAACCTAAGGTTAAAGGAGAATCGACTCTAGCTATGCAACTAGTAACACACTGAAGTGTGGGGATTAGGTTTCCTAGTTGCTAGAGTTCTCCTTTATATAGTTTTCAAATCAGGGTTTGCAATCTAAGTTACCTTGGTAACAAAGCATTCAATATTCACCGTTAGATGAAAAAACCTGATTCAACCAAGCTAATATCTTTCAACCGTTAGATAGAAATTAGCTTGTTACACACAAATGAAATGTACCCTCATTTAGGTTTATGTAATCGTACCTAAACGTGTACACCATGTTGGCTCAACAATAGTTAACTGAGGTTAGCCATATGATCACTCTCATATCAACCTTATGCATCTTAACCATAACTAGTTCAAATGACTCAAATGAAACTAGTTAAAGAGTAGTTCAATTGCTATATTCTCATAGAAGTATACAAGAACACAATTGAAGCAAAATCATGAACATTATAGCCATGGTTTGCAAAGATTGCATTCCTTATTATATAAATGTTTAAGTTCATGTACATAACCGATTTTAGAACTTTAACCTTCAAGTATGCAAACGTGTACACATACTTGAAATACCCGGACCAAGATTGGGTTTCGCTAGTACTCAAACGGGTACGCGTACTTCCAATCCTAGCAGAAATATTCGGACATGAACCTTACGCCAGTATGCGAACGTGTGCGCATACTTTGGTTCCCGGATTTCTCAAGCCAACATGTACGCATATGGGTGCGTGTACTATGGTTCCCGGACATGGATTACATATGTGCACGAGTACACAATATGTCATATCCAATAATGGTTAAGTGTTCTCAGCTCTTATTTCAATCATTAAAACTTTCTTAGAGGATGACAATAGTCGTTTTCACACACTATTAGCATCAAAGCAATTTTCAAGTTATTGAAATAATCATAACGAAATATTCCAAGTCTACCACAAATGATTGTATCGCACAAAACATGTAAGATGTTACTCGGAAATTTTCACATGATCATCTTTTGACTTGCGTCAAGAATATAAGATGAACTTGGTCGAAGCGAATGCTTGCCAACATATATTTCGAGAAATATGTAAGCGAGTTAAACTCAGCTCGAAATCTCAAATGTGTATAATAGAAAACTATATCGTAACACGACTTATGTCTCACTATAGGAGATATAGTAGAAATAGATTTTCCAAGTGATAGATGAGTTTCATTCTCCACATACCTTTTGTTGATGAAGTTCCACAAGCTCTCCTTAGTAGTTTTTCGTCTTCAAATGATGAACGCCGTGAAGTCTAAGGCTCAACTACACAATCCATGTCCTATTCCGAGACATCTATAAGTAGACTAGAAATCAAAACTTATAGTTTTGATCACTAATATTGACAAACATGCTTGAGATAGCAACGCATGCGAGTTCGACCGAGCATTGCTCTAACAATAATATACGACATCTTGCATTCCGGCAAATACGGATCAAAGATTACCTCTTTGGTTGTCATGTTTTCTAATTTTTGGCACATGTCTAGCAATGCCTCCTTTTATTTTTTCCCTTATCCTGGGTCCCAGTGAAATTGTATCGGGTTCCTCTTGGTTTACGATTGCTCTATGTCGCCCCAATTCGACGTCTTCATTGTATTTAAACAATGAAGGGAAATGATCGTAAATCCACACATATAATAACACCAAAACATAAAAACAAGCCGATAAATATCAAAAGATTGAAGGAAAAAAAAATACATAACAAACATATTTGATAATCTAAATTACCTGAAGTAGAGCCAAATTCCCGTTAATTTGATAAGTTCTTTCCCGAGATGCCTTTGATAGCTGCCCATTCAAATGTGCTACTATGGCAGTCCCCCAAGAGTATCTACTCACCTCATCCAACGGATCTTAAAGCTGTAGAAGGTTGGCGCTGATCCTATTTCCTTTGCTGTCGGGAAATACAACCGATGCAAGGACGTAGAACAAATAAGAAGCCACAGTAGCATGAACTTCCATATCAGAGAGGTCACCATCGACCTAGCATATACATCTCCTTGATCTTTATAAGTTTGAACTCTTTCTTCGGGTATTTCGTCCCCTGCATGAAAAGGCCATTCGTCATCTCTTCATCCCAGCCAAACAACTTGCTGGTCAATGCATATATTTCTTTCCAAGAAAGCTTTTCTTGAACTTGTCATTGGTGGATTTTCCTTCGACCTGCAATCCTAATATTTGTTCGGCATCACCAGGAGTCAATGCATCTCATTGATAGGGTGTAGAATACATCCTATTTACTATCTATTGTTTATGCTTTCTTTGCTATTTTTCTTGTAAATTATGTATTTTACGCTTGTTTTGAGTTTTATAGCTACTTTGGAGTCGCACGGAGGAAAAGAAGAAGAAATCACCCAATTTGAGCCAAAAGGGCAAAAAGGTCATTTTATTGGGCGATTGATATATGGAGCTCATTAAGGTTAAGGGCAACCCAATTTGGAGGAGTTCTAAAGCCAGGCCCGATCAAGGTTAAAGGGGTTGTCATTGGTACCCCTTATCATCTACCGGTGGGTGTATTTATCTAGTCCTATCTGGGGTGTACCCATCCATACCACCCTAACCCTAAGGTCGAGAGGGATGTCTCTCATTCATTTCGTTATTTCATAAAATTGAGAAGAAAAGCTGCACATGACTGACCATGAAATCTGAAGTTGATCGAGAGAAATTGGAAATCAAGTTAAGAACAGAGATGAGTTCGAATTGATTGTGTAGTTTGTTGAATTGAGAGAGAAAAGCAATCAAAATCGAGACCGAGAAAATTAGGGTTTGATGTTGCGGTGAATCGATTCAAGCCACCTTTGTTGAGATGGATCTATGGGTGTTGTTCCAAGGAGGCTCTAGGAAGATGGGTTCGACTTGATTTAGAAATTAGCAGTGGCGATGAGAAAGCTCAGATACAAAGATGGGTTCTTTGGTTGAAATCGAGAAGCAATGAAGAAATCGAAACCAAGAACAAGATGTGAGTGAAATAGAAGAATTGAAATAATGGGTGGAAGAAGGAATTGAGGATGAAGCTGCAATCAGATCGAGCAATTGTTTTGGTTTGAATCTGCTGCTGTCATGGTGAGTTTCATGGGTTGGTGGTACTGTTGAAATAGACAATAAGGGTTCTGGTGGCGATGTCGATATGTAATAGCTGAATACAGATGGTGCTCTGAATCTGGTGGTGCATAGAAGTGGTGGCTGCTGTAATTGAGTTAAACACAAACAGATGCAACAGATGAATTAGGCGAAGAATAATGGTGATGAAGCTGTTACTGAATCTACAGTCGTTGAGTAGAGAAATTGGAAATGTTTATGACATTGAATGAATGTTAGATGTATGCTAGGTTTCTTAGCAGGTTTGGAGCTGAAAAGAACGGGCTCGAATGTGGCATGGAAGTCTGTAAATAGGCCTAGAAACTCGTAGGTTTTCTCCGGCGAGTTAACTCCGGCGATGACCGATCGGCTCGGTGGTCCATTTCTTTTCGGTAGAGTAAGCCAATGAGTCGAGACCAGCTGTCTCGGTGACTACTCCTTCCCTTGACCCGGTTGGTGACGGTTGACCCATTTGACCGTTATCTCTAACGGTGGGTGACGGAATATTCCGTCGAATATACCGATGACGGTGAAATTTTCGGGTGGCGGCGGCGACTATTCCTACCGGATTAGGCCACCATAATACCGATTTTCTGGCGAGCCAAAAATTCAATTTTTACGTGGATTTCTCTCATGGGTGTGAAGACTTGGACTAGGAATTGGATGGAGAATTGGGCTCAAACTTGGAAAGAGAAGATGGAAGAGTTGAGAAAGGCTTGGATTTGGAAATTGAATTGCTAAAGGAAAAGGATTCTATTCCTTGGAAGATTTGGAGAATATTGAAGCCTATAAATAGAGAAGTTCTCTACACATCTTTTACACACCTCTCTACACACACAACAATTCTCTCTTCTTTATTCTTTGTGTGAACTCCTTAACATGAGTAGCTAATTTTATTATTGATTGAGGATGAATTCCTAGTTCTTAATATATGTTTTGAGTTTTGTTTCAATTCTATCTTGAAGTTTTTCACATGATTATCGTTTGTTTTTACTAATAGGAATGTTTATTCATTCATTCATGATTGATAGATTGTTTAGGTGGCCAACTAAATTGATTTGCTAATTTGATCTAAAGCTAGTGAAAGTTAGGGGATAAGTAATCGTTTCTTGACTATTTACATAAGTAGCAAACACGAGACCTTGCGGAGGGATTCCGTGGAGCAATTGTGTGTGAAAACAACGTTAGCAAGTAGACCTTGACCTAAGAGTCCAACTACTAATATTGACCTAATAAGTTCATAAATCTTAATGCGTTTATTTAAATTACATCTAGAGTGATCTACTACTAGGTGGTTTGGTAAGTAGAATCCGGTAGTCGAGAACTTCCGTATCCGGTGATACAAGGGATTTAGGGGTTTAGCACTGATCTAGATGCTTTACCTACGGTTGGTGATAATTTGTGACTAATAACAAGTAGAAAAGAACATAACTTGATTCATTGTTTCGTAACGAAGAAGGATTCCTTGATCTTGTCTCTCTTATTGATTTCAACGTTATCTTTTAATTGCTTTGATTATTTTCTTTTGCTTTATACATCCCCCCTTTTGTGACTTAGTTTACAACTAGAATCTCTTGTTCCTCGTGGGAACGAACTTGACTTCCATTATATTATTTTTAATTGAGTGGAAATAAGATATTAATTTGATTGCACCTACGACACGCATCAAATTTTGGCACCGTTGCCGGGGAGCAAGCGGACGATTTTAGTTGTTTCTATTTTTCTTTTTGCTTTATTCTTGCTTTGTTAGATTCTATATCGTATCTAACTTAGTTTCGAGAATCTTATTTCAAAACCGGTTTTCCATGTATGGTGGACAAGAGCAAGCATATTACAACAATCAATACGGTTTTCAACCTCAACATTATGACAACTTCCAACCATCCTTAGGATACAATCAAAACCAATCTTTTGGCTATGATCAATTTCCTATAGAACCTTATGGATATTCTCATACATATCAACAACCTTATGACGGGTATGTAAGTGGACAATCACAAGGATGGAAGGATAGTTATGCATCTAATAAATTGTTTTCTAGTAATGTGCAGACAGAGAATTTGGAATATACTCCTCTTCATCGTGTTTTTCCTTCACTTTTTCCAAAAGAGGAGATACAGTCTAGAAACTCTATCAATGGTGGTAAGCGTGTGAACGTCAGTAAACTTGCACATAAATTATAAAAATTGGAAGATGATGGAGACTCGGAAGAGCTTGTCGCAGAAATTAGTAGGACTATTCATATGGAACTTAAACGACGTCGGGATAAAGGTTATGAAACCGATGGAGATTCTTATTATGGTGAGTCTGAAAATGAAGATGATTGTGTTGAAAATGATCAACCTTTGGAGACTTTTGAAGACGCTAGTGTAGCTTACTCGAGCCTTGATCTTAATAATGATCAAGCACCTATTCAAAAGGTAGAGCTTGAAGATGATGCATTTAGTGCTTGGAAAAAATACCTTAGGGAAAGATATGAGTCCGCGGAAGTGTATGAGCGTTGCAACGATGAGGAAGTTATTCCAACTCCGAATCATAATAACGATCCTTCACCTATTCAAAAGGAGGAGATTGGGTGTGACTTACCTATTGTTATAAACGGTGTAACACCCGCACAAGAAGATCTTTCAATCTATACCGACGAGAATCATTTTAGTGAATGGCCCGATTCCGATGATGAGAATGTTGAAGAGATGATGCTAGAGGATGAAACCAAATTGATTGATTTTGTGGAAGACCCAATTGAACTTGCCAAAGATTATAATGATGCCGAGACTTTGATTAAGGTAGAAAATAACGATGAATGGTTGCAAGATTCGATAGAGGACCACGATATACAAGAGGTAAGTAATTCACATGAATTCTCTAAGGATGAAGAGGATTCCGCAAAACAAGAGATTGTGCAAGGTTTGTCTAACCCTTTGCCTATTGATTCTTCTCCTTCACCTCTTATTGGTTTGAATGTATGTGCTTCGAAAGTATTTTTGGATGATTTTGTTTCTAAATATCCACCATTGGAAACACTTGATGCTAACACTATGCAGGTTTGCCAAGAGGAATACATGGAAGTTCCCAAATTCTATGTTCTTTATACACTTCCGAGTGTGGACAAGAATAAGTGTGGGGGAAATTCCTATCGAGCGATAATTTCACTATTATTTTCTTGTGCTAACATTTGTATGGAGTTATTGTTTGCAAAACATGTATTATGGTTGGATCCCCAAATTTACCGATTGTTAGTATATGGGGAATGAATCTTGCAAGAGCTAAGTCGGGCCGTCGACTTTAAAACAAGCGCTTAATGGGAGGCAACCCATAGGTTTTGTATTTCTTATCTTTTTTTTTTTTTTTTTTTTTTAAATACATGCTTAACCACTCCCCCACACTTAAACCTTACATTGCGATCTTGTCACACGCAATCACGGAGTTCCCAATGACAGTATACAAACCAGAGTTTTCAACAATCTTTCCGACTCTTCCACATTCATATTTTAGCGGCCACATCTCCCTTTTCGCATAAGAAGATTGGCGCCTAAAAAGATGTACGACATTCTTATGATCCTACAAAAGAGAAACTAGTAAATATACAAAATTAGAACACGTTAATATTCACAAATCAAATAACGAGCAAAGTTGAGATTCTTACGATTGTCTCATAGATGGTACGAGCCCATGTTCCAGCTGCAAACGTTGGGCGGCAATGTGTCTTGTGCTGGGTGCAATTGGGACTTTTTTCTTCGCCGGTACCGAAGGTGCCACCTCCTCACCCTCTTCATCCTCCTCCTCATTATCACCACCACCACCACTATCATTATCATCATTACCATCACCATCACCACCACCACCACCACCACCATTATCATCATTACCATCATCATCATCTCCACCACCACTAGTACCTGAGCCACCAGCTCTATCACTATCTTCTTCTTCTTCACCTTGTACCGGAGGTTCTTCTTCTCCAATACCTTCTTCGTCATCGCTTAGAGAAGTGGATACAACGGGAGAGGAAGAAGCCGAGGAATTCGACGACTCATTATCTTTGTATCTGGGTTAGCGGATAGAAAAGGGTACCTCACTTAGACGCATTCCGCGAAATGCACCCACCGCTAAGAATTTTTCATTGCAGAGAGGTCTGGAAGGAGGAGTGGGCAAGTGTTTTTTTCCTTGCTTATCCTGTTTCTTCTTGCTACAATAGTACATACACAAAAAACAACAAATACGATTTTTTCTATGTAATCAGAATAAGGGTCATCATCGAGAATTCGTAACCCATAACGACCCTAATATACGGTTGACGACTCAACTTTATTTAGGTAATGATTCTTAAATAAGCAATGATGATTCTATATTATTAAGTTGACGACCCTTTCAATTTTTGAGATAGAGAGGTAGTTGTTGTATTATCCAGAGCCGTTATTGTTTAAGAAAAGGTCGTCAAAAGAGGATCGTCATCTGTTTCAATAATAGAGTAACGACTCTAATCTAGGGAAAACAAATTAAAATAACAGAAGGAGGTTTGTTATTCGTTTTTTACCATATACCTTAACGATTGTTCATAGTCTCTACATGCATATGAAAAGTTGTTAGGGTATATAATTATCGAGGTTGACGACCCTTCTTTTGTAACTACATTTTTTCGGTTGAAAAACCTAATTTAATAATCAACACATCAAATTAAACACAAACAACAAGTAGATTAGGGGTTTTAGTTCACATACCTTATAATCGTGGCCATAACTTCTTCCAACCCGTATGGATTTGATTTGTGCGGACTTCTCGTTTAAACCTTTCCTTTGACTTTCTCAACGATATTAGAATTTGGTAGTCTCTTTGATGCTTCTTAGTACGAGGCATGTTTGTAGAAGAAGTTAATCGTCGATTAAAACTTTTGAATTGACGATTACGACGATGAAATCGGGTGATTTTTTGTTTTGTTTTTCGAATGAAGTCGTTATGAGAAGAGGAGAAGAGAGTTGAGAGAGTTTTATGATTTTTTGGTTTAATGAATATAAATGAATCTGGGGTTTAGGTTTTATTAGTTTTATTATTAGTGAAGGGTATAAAAGTAATATCACCAAAAATTGGCACTCCCCTACAGTTTTTAGTGTGGGTATAAATTCGGGAACGCCCCAAATTCTATTTTGAGGCCCCCAATTAAACCACAATTTATATTGGGCTGATGCCAGTACGATATCACTTCATATAAGACAATAACATTCTAAATAATCCCGACCGTTAAATCGGTTAAATGGTATCAGCCCCTAGCTGTGAAGCACGGATACGCCAATATTGGTGTCGTATCCGTGTCAGACGCGCGTCGGACATAGGACGTGCGTGGGACACCGACACGACGCACGTGTTGAAATCTATACTCCATTTTACTAGTTAGGTAATCTAGTGCGTCATGGAAATTAGTATAATAGTTTATTTTTCTACGAGTGGGCTAACCTGACGGCATAAAATTGAGTTTTTTTCCATGTATTTGCGTGATTAATGTATTTGATATACTATAACAATGTGATCTTGGCAAATAAAATTAGTTAATTAATATATATAAACGTGTCCTTGTCCTGATGATTTTAAATTTTGCCGGTCCCTGTATCCGTGTCGTGTCGTATCTGTGTCCCGTGTCCGTGTTAGTGCTTCCCAAGCCCCTAGTAATACAGGTATCAGCCCATATAAATCATGAATTAAACGAGGTATTAAAGGTTTAATTTTTTAAACATATATGTCTAACAAATATTAAAGGTTTAAATATTTTTTTGAAAGGTATTAAAGCTGTTTTAACAAATATCAGCACCAGGTTCTCTAAAGACACCAACAACAACTACAAAGCTACCGAAGACACCATCAACAATTTGTTCCAGAATACAATTTCTGACGAAGACCCAGACGGAGTCCGATCGATTTCGTTATATGATGACCGTTTCAGGTTATCTCAGTTACTGTTCCTGTCACCTTGAAAAAACAATAGACATATGGGTGGATTTATGGATCCTTTGTTACCTGTGTCACATGTTTTACTACATTTCTAAAAAAAACCTTAAGAAATGGTTGGATTTTGGATCTAAGAGCAACTGCAGTGGTGCGAGTATAACCAAAGACCAAAGAGGGAAAAAAAGACCAAAATTTGGGTTTAGTCCGTGCCGTGACACAGCGGTAGAAGACTAAATTTAGTGGGGCATAAATTATAAGTTCGCCTGGTGTGGGGCGTAAACTTTATCCCCGCCCGACTAAAAAAAAAATAAATAAAATAAATATGGGGCGTTGATATAATGTCCGCCTGGTGTGGGGCGAACATTATATGTTCGCCCCACACCAAAGTGACATTATATCAACGCCTCACAAAGATTAAAAAAGAAAAAGAAAAAAGGCGTAAACTTTATCCCCGCTTGGTGTGGGGCGTAAACTTTATCCACGCTGTGGGCGTAAACTTTAAGTTCGCTCTGGTTTTTGAAAGCGAACATTATATCAACGCTCGACTATATTTGGGTTTAGTCTTTGGTCCCCGACCAAATATAATCGCCCACTTTGTTGATTTAGTATGGGATTTGGTCGATGGTCCGTCCACGCTACGCCTGGTTGCGAGACCAAATAAATGGGTTTAGTCGCCCACTGCAATTGCTCTAACACCTCTATTACAGGTAGATTTGTTATATATTTTGGTTGTGCAACTTCCAATCCAAACTAGGCCATTTAAACTAATTCCGTTACTTAAAAAATCGTATGGAGTGATTGGGATTCTAAATTGGATAATGTGCTGTAACAATGTTGTTAAGTGGCTTCAATACGTTGGTTGTTTGTTCGAAAGTGTTGTGATGGTTAGAAACCTATTGGTCAGTCCTATAAATCTCAATCATGTAAACTACGGCGTCTTTGAAACGGACATATTCAATCAATGCAGCTGAGGCTTCTTTTCAGAAAAAAAACAAAAAAACAAATGTCAGCCCATATAAATTTATTCATCCCAAAATCTCACTAATGTTTAATTTCTACACATCCTATCAGCTTCTTAAATCAATATCAGCCGTTGATAACAACAAAGCCTCTAATTTGTTTTCCCATCCGTATGACACCTTTAAAACCAACAAAACAGCAAACAACGGAAAACCAAAATCCGTATGCAACCTTTTTAAATCAATATCAGCCGTTGATAACAATAACGCCTCTAATTTTGTTTCCCATCCGTATGATACCTTTTAAACCAATAAGAACCCAAGCATCTAGCCTCTTCTATCCTCTATAAATCCCCATTCCCATATCCGAACACCTCACAAAACAAAATCAATCTCTCCAAACCCTGATCAGAGATCTCTGCAACTCATCATCTTCAGCAATGGCTCGTACAAAGCAAACAGCAAGGAAATCCACCGGAGGAAAAGCCCCAAGGAAGCAATTAGCAACAAAAGCAGCTCGTAAATCTGCACCAGCGACCGGAGGAGTAAAGAAACCTCACAGATTCAGGCCAGGAACTGTTGCTCTTCGTGAAATCAGAAAATACCAAAAGAGTACTGAACTGTTGATTCGCAAACTTCCATTTCAGCGTTTAGTTCGTGAAATCGCTCAAGATTTCAAGACTGATTTAAGGTTTCAGAGTTCAGCAGTTGCGGCATTACAAGAAGCAGCTGAAGCTTATCTTGTTGGTTTGTTTGAAGATACTAATCTCTGTGCGATTCATGCTAAAAGGGTTACTATTATGCCTAAAGATATTCAACTTGCTAGGAGAATCAGAGGTGAACGAGCTTGAAAAAGAGGGGTTTAATTTCTTTGTAAATCTAGATTAGGGATCTGTCTTTTTTCTTTTGGTATGTAGAACTGTCAGTGCTCTGATTTTTACAATCTAATGAAATGGAATTCCACAGTTTCTGAATATGTTGTTTAAATGGTCTGATTGGATTATCTGAAACTCTAATTTCGATTGAATTCAATCCAAAATCATGACCATTTATGCCTGATATCTGTTTGAGTGTTGGGTGCTGAGGGATTTGATATGATAACCTTATAAATTCGATTCCATTTTTAGATGCCCGATTATAGAAGTTGTTCATTTTTGTCAATGGCAATTCAGCCACTGGTGGTGTTTCGAAGCAATTTCTGCCTCTTGGTATGATCTATTACAGTCATGCCTTGGTATTATACTGACTTGTGCAAGTAGTTGTACTAATTTGTTTCCCAAGGCCGGTGACCTACCTCTGCAGAAAGTCATTTGCAGTTTATGGCGTCTAATTGTAAGGTGCACGTAGTTGGAAAAGACCTCTTTGGCAAAAAAGAAGATGCCCAAAAACATGAAAACGCCATAAAAGAAGCCATGATAAATGTACAAACCAAAAGATGTGTTGAATGCTTTAAAAAGAAAACAATGTGTTGAGAAATCACTACTACATTTTTTTAAATCTTCAATAATACATCCAACTACTGAGGTGTTTTCATCTAATGATATTTCTACGATTCTTCAAGCTCCATGAGTCCCTCTGGTAAAGGACCGAAAAGAGAGTTGAAAGACGTTGAGAATCTTAAGCTTCTTGCAGTTTCCCAATTTCCTATGGTTGTTGGTTCTCAAAGGATATTATTGTTCCCAGTATCAGAGATTGTAGGACAGACATTATTTCCTACTTCCAAAGATACAAGTCTTTCTAGTGAGTTCCACGAAAGGTCGAGTACTCGAGTTACCTGAGTTGTACCAAATTTCAAAGCTCTTGAGGTATTATCCAAGTATATAATAAGCCTTTTAAGATTTCCGATGCTTGGAGGCAGATTCCCAGAGACGAGGTTCATGATCAGGTCTACTGACACCAAATTCTGAAGATTCTTAAGCCCTGGAGGAAGATTCCCAGAAAATGAGTTGCCGGGTACCGACAGTTCAACGAGGTCTCCAAGTTCTCCAACCGTGGAAGGTAAGCTGCCAGTAAACCTATTCTTATCAGGTATTAGTTCCCTGAGCATTTTAAGGCTGGACAAAGACAGACGTAAAGTCCCAAACAATCTGTTACCACGCAAGTCTTAGAGACTCTAAATTCTTCAAATTCCATAAATTTGCAGGAAGAGTGCCTGCGAGGGAACAATAGTTGACGTAAAGACGCTTCAGTGCTCTAAGTCCCCAAGGTGGCTCGGAAACGGAAACTGTACCTCGTGAAATTTGGAACCGACGCATCTTATACCAGACCAATTACATGGTGAACTTCTGTGTTGCACTAGCTCGGAAGGAGATCTCGTTTTACGACGAAAGAATCTTTGAGAGCAATTAATATCTGAAGGTCACTATGATCATTTGCTTCACAGAAGGATGGATAGATGAAGCAGACAGCAACTAAACGGAAAAGGAGCCTAGGGTGCAGAATATGAGCTGGTAGTACCATTCTGGAGCTTCTATTGTGGAGAATCATGAAAAACACCCTGGGGCTCGATGCGATTTGCGAACTCGAGAAACCATCCGTTGGACTCTGAGAAGTATCTGTCAAATTAGAACACGGAAAGTGGACAGACGATTCATCACGACGTTTTCCAAGTTCAGTATAGGCAATGCATGAATCAAATATGCTTTCAAACAGTCACTAGCAATAACAAGAGGGAGAAGTTGTACCTTGTACACTCTAAGGAAGCAGAAATGAAGCAAATATATTTGAGCATTCTCATGTCCATCAGCCAAGTTTTAAACATAGCATTTGGAAGAACATAGAGGAAGAACTGGTAACAAGATAAATTTCTGGGACAACTTAAGGTGCATACGAGTTATCTAAGACAGAAACTCATGGATACTTGAATTCCTTATTTATTCTTAAATGCTGGAGCATCTTACAATTGGCGATGGTGATCTACAGCGCAAGTTCTGTTCTCCTATATTATAAAAACCGCTACTTGTGAGCGCTAGTAGAGTTGCATTCTTTTATCTTTTAGAGAAAATGGATTGGAGAACTAATAGAAAGTATCCTTGAGTATTTAACGTTTCTCCTTTTAGACTTTCTTGGGGTTTAAAATAACACTTCTGAGCCATATTAAGGTCTGGGCAGTTCGAGTTTTACTTATTGATTAATAGAGCACAAAAAACACCATAAATCCGATAACATGGGTAATCAAAGATCTCACCTGCAGCTTTGAGGGGCTGCTAAATGCACGGAAGAAACTCAGGCCCAGATAATGTCTGCAAACTGTACAGCACACACTTCCCTATAAAAGAAAGAAAGAAACAAACAGAAACTTCATTTTGAGTGTGGGTTTGCTAATTAATCTGATGTTACATAAACAAAGAGAAAAGTGGATATTATTAGGATTTGCGAATGTTTAATAAGCTCTTGGCAAAACTGCAATTTCTGCAACAAAGATAAACATCCCTGAGACATAAGGCTCTTAGAACGTCATCTATTTTTGGATTCTTTTGTGTTGCGCAGTAGACTAAGATGCCAAATATTTACACAAGACATAGTACTCTTTAACAAAGAATCCTGAATCCTGTCCCTTTTTCACTTTAGATGGTTGTAAATCTTTCATTCACTGGCCTCGCAACCAGCAAATGATTCAAACCAAGAGAAAACAAAAATGAAGGGCCAGTAGTTACTTCTCACGCACAGTCCTCTGCAGGACATACATAATACTAAAGCAATTCTCTCAGGATCAAAAGGCTTTGATACAAATCAACAATCTTAAATGAAATTAGATGTTTCAAAGTGATGTGATCTCTCTATTTAAATGGTCAAATTGGTCTAAATGATATAAGAAATCAGTCTCAGCCTCTGGACATCTCCATTTCAACATTTTCTTTGCAAAAATAAAAGTTTTTTTTTTTTTTTTTTGAAAAGAGCAAAAATAAAAGTCACATACCCGTTATAAATTATAAATTTATAATATGTAATACTTCTGCGCTTTTCTAAGTTATTTCCTGCTCAGCCAGTCTTTCCCTTCATGCTGAAGCGACTAACAGAATCAATCGAAAATCCAGGTTTCGGGTCAACCAATCCATTTGGAAATATAGAATGATGTAGTGAGATTTAAGTCTCCATTCTTCAAAGATGCTCCTTTAAGGCGTTAACAGTTCCAGAAACATGCCAAACCATGCAGGTCCAGCTTCCATACATCAGATTTGTCCTTTATACCACTACATTTTTTGGGCCTGGCTTGTAAGTTAAACCTTAGGGTAGCAATCCACTCTTCTTGTGTCTTCTTCGACAGAAAGCAGTGCTGGTTCCTACTCACTGCACAGTAAATAGCTGAATTTCAACATGAATGTATACCTTGCATAAGCTAAAAGAGAAACTGAAAAAAAAATTTAAACATGAATGTATATCTTCTACAACAGGTGATAACATCTTGTTTGGCCAATAGCTCAAGCCTCAAGGCTGGTTTGTCCAAATTTCAATTTGCTTTCTTAAAGTTTCTATCCCGTTTTTTTTTCGGCCAAATTCTCAATAGAGTCATTGCAACTATATATTGTGTCACTGTTTAGAGTTTATGCATATATACATTCTAAAGTCTGTTGAATGTATTCACTAGACCAATCTGATATCAAAAATCAATTCTAAAGTCAAATCAGCAAAAATCCATATGTTAACTGCATTTAAGAATACCCAACACAGTAAAGTGGCATATTGACTATCTTAGGTCAATTAAGCATATAAGTAAAATTATTCAAAGTTGGTTGCAGACGTTTTTCATATTGAAAGTACAAACACCTAAACACCCTATCCTTACAGGCTCACAAATCTTCTAATTGAGTATGTTGTGAGTAAAACAAACAAAAAAACACATCAAATACGCTAAATTCCTGAACTTACCCAAATGAATTTGACATTTATCAACTAAAATCTTCCTCTCAGCATAACTCAACGGTTTTCCAAGTACATAATCTGTCAATTACATTCTCTTCTCTTCGAAATTGATCCCCCCGTCATTTCCATCATCAACGGACTTAACAATTGGATCAATACTCTTCTTTGAGTTTTGAAGCTGAAGATGAAGAAGAGAATAAGCGAGATTATAATTGAGAATGTGGATTAGGGTTTTGAAAATGGCGAGAAATTCTGTGGACAATCATGTGGGTATGGAAATTTGTTGTTCTTCATGAATGGGGAAGGTTTAAGAGCTAAAGCACAGGTGAGGACCGAGGAGGGCCGGAGGCCTAGTTTCGACTTTTGAGGGTATATTCTTTTTGGTTTTACCTATTTACCACCTATACTTTTCCTAAATTCCACCCACTCTATAATTTCCTTTTAATTATTAACCTAATTTAATTAGAGTACCTATTACCCAACCTAGTTGGACGACCAGAAGGAGTTCCTATGTGATGAAAAAAGGGAAAAATATCGTTTGGTCCTTTTTTAGGTGGGCCCATGTCTGTTTAGTCCTTTGGTCAAACGCCTTTACTGTTTGGTCCATGATTATTTAAAAATATTTAAATAGACAAAAATACCCTTCCTTGTTAAATTTTATTTTTGTAGCAGTTCTTAGTGCTAAAAAAAAGACTTCATTCCCAGGAATGAAGTCCATAAAAAGCTAAAAAAAGACGTCATTCCCAGGAATGAAGTCCATACAAAAAGTTAAAAAACAGACCTCATTCCAGGAATGAAGTCCATACAAAAACTAAAATGACTTCATTCCCAGGAATGAAGTCCATACAAAAAGCTAAAACAGACTTCATTCCAAGGAATGAAGTCCATACAAAAAGCTAAAAGACAGAATTCATTCCAGGAATGAAGTCCATACAAAAAGCTGTTGAGACTTCATTCAGGGAATGAAGTCCATACATCTTCATCTTCAAAATAAAAGCATCAGTTCTTGATTACATCTTTAACAACAACATCAGATCTTTATCTTCTTCATCTTCTTCACCATCTTCAACGAACAGCAGCAGCATCGTTCATTCAAGAACACATCTGTATTCATCTTCGTCGTCGTCGTCGTCAAGAACACATCTGTATTCATCGTCACCAATATGATCAGCAGCAGCGTATTCAACAGTAGCAACATCATCATATTCGTCGTCTACAACTACCAAAATCATCATCTTCATCGTCTTTCTTCATCTTCAACATTCAAACACCAGCAACAACAAAAAGAAAAAAATAATAATCAAAAAACAGAGTTCGTCTTCGATCTATGTAATCAAATCAAAATATCTGTTTTTTGTTTCTCTGTAGAATCGTCGATCATCTCTCCGCAAATCTTCATCAAAATCAAAATCTTCATCGTCGATTTCCGCATATCTTCATCATCTTCGTTTCTTGTTTCCACAAAATTAAAACCCTAGAAAAAACATTTGAGAGGAAAAGAAAAACTGCATCTGTGAAAAGAAGAGAAAAAGTAAATCCGAGAATGATTCAACTCTCTTACCTTTGACTATATATATGGTCCTTATCCAAAAGGGTATTTCGCCACTACAAGGTGACATTTACATCATCCATGACATCAAATAGGACCAAACAATAATTTTTAGACCAAACTATAATTTATATTACTAAAAAGGACCAAACAGACATTTGACCGGGTCAAATGGACTAGACTCATCCTAATATATTATTCCTAGGACCTAATGGTATTTCCTACATGAAAAAAAACCAATGTTGTCCGCCACAACAAATGTGCAGAGAAATTGAAATTAAATTTTCAAATTTACCCATTTCATAAAATTAAGATTAGTGCTCAGATAATCAATCAAATTGATGTCAAATTTCATTCGAATATAATCGAACAAACCAATCAACAACTTAAAGTTATTTAAAATATCCATCACATCGATCAATCGATCGAATTGAAGAATTAAGAATGATGATAATTTTTCATTTTTCATCACATTCACAAAATCAGAACTTAAATTGAGCAAATTACAATAATTTCCACTTCAGGTTCATATGATTACAACAAAACCATGTTCCAAAATGAAGAATTATTTGATATAATTCGGTTAGTCACTTAGTTGCATTAAGAGAGATCAAGAAAAAAATCCAAAGAGCAAAAACAGTGAAGAAGAAGAAGTGGTGGGTCGGGTTGATGCGGACAACTCACCGGCACGACTCAACATTGGTTGATGACTCGGTCATGACTCGTAATTTCCATTAGCATCTTATCAAGTTTCAATCTTCGAAATAACGATCTTCAATAATATATACTTCTCCATCACACCTTATCAGTTTGCATACTTTCTCATCTTATGGGGCTAGCAACTAGATTAGCAGTCAGGACTACCTCCTAAGTCTTATGGGAGTGCTAATCTAGCAGCTAGATTAGCATTCCACGTCAGCCCAGCGATGAACCATTCAGCGCCTAACGATGAACCATTGAGCGCCCATCGATGAATGGTTCGGCACTTTAAATCTCAGCCGTAAGATTAAAAGATATATCATCCAGCGCTGAACCATTCCGCGAAAAGGTGATTTTCCCAGCGCTGAATCATTCAGCGAAACTATCTAGCATGCTAGTTCACATGCTAGCAATTGGTAGGAGAGAGAACTAGTGTTAACTTTTTTTCCACACTTTTTTTTTTTTTTGAATTGCAACACTTAAGTGCTAATCTAGCACCTCCAATCTAGCCACATGTTACTTGTGTATGCAATACTAAGTATAATGAGTATGAGGTTAGTGAGTTAGGTATTTTAAGGTTTTGAAAAGAAAATTACCATAACCACTCTAGTTATCTTCTTCCTTCGAACTCAGTTTCTTTTATTAGTCACCTTTGGTATTATCACCCAATAACTTTACCACTGTAGTACAATGACACCATATATGTTTAATTTTGAGAATGTAAATGAAACCATACGCGATCTGAGATTAAGTATAAATTTGCACATGATTTGAGAGTGCATATGGAATCATACGCACAAAATATTTTAGCAAGACCTCGAAATGATTTTAATTTTTTTGGACTAACATACTAACCGCATGTGTAAAGTATCCGATTAACCGATTATCATAAATCAAAACCACAATCAATATGTATAGTCCAATTAGCCCATAAGACTAAGTCTAATGAGTATGAGGTTAGGTGACTTAGGTTTAGTAAGAATGCCTTATAAGTTGTTTTGAAAAGAAAAAACCGAGATGATAACTGATTATAGCGAATGTGTCCCCGATATTTTAAGATATTTAATTTTGAGAATGTAAATGAAAAACATCATTGAGAATTTTAAAAGTTTCCTATACCTAATTACTTAATCTACAATCATATGGAACAATTTGGTGGATAAGATATATCAAAGAAGGTTATAAGTGTGAGTTCTTTTTTTTACTAAGAGTGGTATTTAGGTCAAGTGTGGGTGGTAAATAGGTAAATCACTTTTGGGTTTTGAAATTAATGGTGACGAGTTTAACCACCGATTCTTACTTTGGGTGAAAACAATTTGGTGGATAAGATATAAAAAGAATCGACATATATATTAGCCGATTTTTAACCTAAAAAATCTTTTGAATAGTTGAGCAACAATTGACGATAATCGATGGATATGTCAATGAACATCATTCGATTCTGGTCGATGTTCATCATATACGCTGATTCTGCTTGATGTTTTTAATATGCAAAGAAATAAGCACAATTAGCGGACGTAAAAAATTGACATCCCCGAATTCCGGTTAAATTCATATATATTTTTTAGATCAATCAAACCAAATGTATAAATCATTAAGTTCTTCAAAGGTCCAAAAAATAAGATGAATAGTTTGATGCGAAGACTTATTTTTTCAATGCGATTCTAGAATGGTACAAAGATGAGTTGAAATAAAGAAGGAATTGTTTTTTGTAATATGATTTATGATTCGATTTGGATGAAAGTAGGAAAGACTTTAATTTTTTGTTTTTGATTTTGTTTAAGATATTAAGGTTGGAGATGGAAACTCCATATCCCTTGTTTAGGTTGGGGGAAGAAAATGATATGCCTCAAATAAATGGGCTAGGCCTCGAACTAGCTAAGTTTATTACAGGGGATGCCAAAAGCTTTGCACCATTTTTTTTTTTCAATAAGAAAAGAGACTCTATTAAATTTAATAAAGTGTTACATTGTACAAGTCATAGTTTATTTTTTGCTCAATCCAAATAGGTATTTGGTTTGAACTATTCTACTATTCAATTTGACTCAGATTAACAGAGTACTTAGTTAGAGAATGCAAGTAATTATATTGTTGTTTTAGTTTTAGTTTGGCTTATCAAAGTAGGCACTATTATTTTGTCATAATTGGATCCTGATAAGCAACTAAGTAACCCGATCTTAGTTGGACTTACCGAAATAAGGGAAAATTATTCGGGTAATTGTTTTCCTGATAATAAGCCAAATTACTTTTGGTAGTTTCGATTTGGCTTAACGTATCAAAGATGGTATCTTAGACCTCTAATTCTCTTATACTCTTATAATCGAGTTATTATGAATTTGAGTAGTTCTTTCGAAATACTTGTTGTATTTTTGGACCTTTGTCATTTTTGTAGAAAAAATAAGGAGAAATATATGGAGCATAGGGCGATTTCCAATCACCTGAGAAAGGACATATATGCTGTAAAGTATATATCTAAACATAAAAGAGATAAAACATCAATACCTACTGTGGAATTGAATAACAATTATTGTCAGATTGGATATATGACTATCTCATTTTTAGGGGGAGTAGAATTTTTGTTATTCAAATGCTTTAACAATGACATTTATTTTAGAATATTTGCAGGACATAGGTGTTGTTGAAGGGGGCAGTAGAGTTTTTGTTATACAAATGCTTCAACAATAACATTTATTTTTGAATATTTGCATGGCATAAGTGTTGCTGAAACTTGGAATCAAGCGCATGAGGACATAATTGAAAGAATGTTATGTAATATAATATCATTGTATTTTGGTTATTTTATTCTCTCTATATAAAGAGTTTTGTCACTAAAAATGATGATTGGGGAGATAGTTAGAGCATTTCTCGGTTGAATCCACCAAGCGATGGTATGTCAAGTTTGGTTGTCAAGTTTAGTTCCAAAACTCGAAATCGCTTGATATGATTACTAAAGTCAAACTTGTTAGATTAGACTAGGAGCATACAAATATTGAGACTTGCTCTTGTTACTCATTACGAACCTAAAGACGTATCAACAACAACGAAGACACCATATTTCATTTCGAGGTTAGTAATTAATTAATTACTTGACTTGTTCGATTTATATATTTTGTCCTTTCAAGTCTATATTCACTGAAAACTAACATACGAAGTGAAGTTTGTTCACAATGCTAGTTAATTTTACACCTGGGTATATGGAGTTACGAAGTATAGGTTATCTACGAACTTCGTGGTATTGATATTGCACTAATTGGTAATTCAGTACATTTAATGTGTTGAACTTCCGGATGAATTTAAATCTTTGAATTATGTTTGAATTTTTTTTCAGAAAATTGTTTAAGGAAGTAGATTTACAAAACTTTTTTCGTAGTTGAAATATGAATTTATGACCGATTCTAAGTATAAGATCGATCTAAGAACCCATCCCAAGTAAGGATTCCTAGGTTCGATCCCGACAATGTATAGTTTGGTTTGATCTTGGCAATGTATATTTTGGTTCCTAGGTTCCCAACTTATGGACCAATTTCTAGGTTCAATCCGACAATGTCTAACTTGGTTTTACACTTTAAATATGTTTGTTATCTTCAGGTATCCACAGACATCGAGATGTATACAAGTTAATCCTGGATGTTCATAAGTGTCGACATAGTTATTTGAACATGTGCTATAATAAGTATATTTGTTGGATACTTAGGGCAAGATCATGAAATCGATTTTTCAATAATTACTTAGGTTATGCTAACCATATCCCGAGAGGTTTGCATATCTCTAAATTATTAGTACATGGATGTGTGCTAGCTAATATTAGTTTTCCATATATGTGTGACATCGGTTTATTGGTAGGAATATAATTGATTTTGCTAATTTCATAAACTATATTGTGTATCTTAAGGATTTTTTGGAATTGGCAGATCGTTATTTCCAAACAAGCCTTAGTCAAAATACTATAAACAAAATAAATGGTATTATTAAAAACCCATCCCTCGACACACAACTTAAGTGATTGTATGGGAAGACAATTTTTTAAGGGATATGAGTAATCTAATTAGGTGAAACACCAAGCAATTCATTGGTTTAAAGTCTTCTTTGGGATCATAAAGCATAAGTAAGACGTTGATGGGAAATTAAATCGTATTTTAATTTTTCGATCAATTGATTTCATTAAGAACTAACTGTATAGTTATCCTTGATAGATCGAACTTGTTTATACTATGGTCATTCTCTTCTGATATAACACCACTGAACTTTGTTTGAGGATTTTACTATTTCGAGATCTAGTGATTCAAGATCTCGTAGATAAAACTGTTTTTTCTACAAGAATCAATAATGGAATCAAGTTTTACATGCATTGGTTGCTTTTGAAGATTGAAGATGAAAAGACGAGGGTACCCAAATACACCACAATCTTTAAATTATCCACCTATAAGTCCTCTTTCCGAAAGTGATTGTCTATGGACAAATTCGAGACAATACTACAAATCGGTATTCACACTTTGTGTGACCGTCTATGGATACGAGATCGAGATAATACAACAATCAAAGTGTGATTACTTGATAATAGGTTCGGACTTAACCAAACTCTATAGGATCACTATCAAGTAATACGAAGTTAACGTTTGTGTAATTTACTTTAAATTATAATAACAAAAATTATAATTGCGAAAAGGAAAAGTAAATGACACAACATGATTTTGTTAACGAGGAAACCGCAAATGCAGAAAAACCCGGGACCTAGTCCAAGTGAATACTCGGAATTAAGCCGCTATACAAAATCTAAACCAAAACTTCGTATAGTTGAGACCAAGCAACTAAACCTAGTTCACTTAGTTTCTTTAGTATCCTTGCGCTCCCCACATTCAATAAGTGTACGCACTGGAACAATTTCTTTGGATCGTATTCCAAACAGGAAAGGAACAACAAATCTGTTTGGTAACAACTCTCTTGATTCTTTTAGATGAAGATATCTCAAGTCATATGCAAAGGCTCTTTCGTTAAACCGTTAAACTCCTTTCTGGTTAGATCGATCTATCCAACAACTAACGAAGTAGTAGAGTTTAGATTTGCAATCAATCAATATAGATTCAAACAAGAAACTATAAGGTGATGTCGATCTCATGCAACTAATTAATCGAATAAATCCGATTCTAGTTGGATCCCACCGATCAAGGTTTGTGCACACCCAAAGATATAGAAACCAAATTAGAAATCTTTTTTGTGTTCAAATCTTCTTTAATCTTCAATAAACACCTGCACAACACCACTTGAATCACTTGTGCATAGAACGGAGTCTGTTAACAATGGATTATCACAAGATGTATTTAGATCTACAAACAATTCTAAAGATCCCATCGACACTTCGATCTAGTTTGAGTGAATCTTATATCAGAAGAGAAGATTCTCAAGAATAAACAAACTAGGTGCAATCAAAGTTCAACAACCGTTAGTCAATCAAATCAATCGAAAACAAAATTAAACTGCAATTATCTAGTTTCCCACCAATGGTACTCGAGAGCTTCTTGATCCCACTTAAGTCTTTAAACGAGTGGTCGTAAGAGATTTCACCTAATTATGGTACTTTCCTCTCCAGATAGACGGCTCCACCAAAAACAACAAAAATATGAAGTTTGCCTGGCTCTTAGGATGGTTTGCTAGAAATGCAAACTTGGGTTTTTATAGACCAAGGATGTTTGGACACCAAGGAATTTCCAAAACCGAATATTCTCAAGTTATGCAATGAAATGCCCAAATCGGTTTTCATAATTCCTGGAAATGCTTTTTCCGATATTTTTCAAAATCTCAACAGAAAATCTCCAATTAGTAAAATGCACATTACTAATTTTATTCTTTAGAGATATGCATTTAATTGCTGGTAATTAAAGCATATAAAATAAAACTAAGAATCTTAATTGAAAGATTCTTTATTTATTTCGGACCGGGATCTCCTTGAGTTATTAATGAATATATTTGAAAAATAAAAGATAAGACTTACTATTCGTGTTCAAAGTATGCTGACATCTTTTCTTTGTAAATCCTCTTTCATATTTACAATCTTGGAATCGATTATACCACACTTCCAAACAAGTTTAGAATTGGTTCATCTGTATTCCAAGACAACTATGTGATTGATCAAATATCAAATCACTAACATGGGTTCACGGTTCTACCAAACACAAGGATTGGTTTTACCTCAATATGGTTTGCTTGTGATCGAACACACAAGTTACCAGGACCGGTTACATCAATTACCGGTGACCGGCTACGCTAATTACTGTGACCGATTACCATATGGTAATACTTGTGATCGGTTACACAAGTCACTAGGATCGGTTACACCAATTACCAGGATCGGTTACACCAATTACTAGGACGGGTTACACCAATTAATATGGATCGATTACACAATTATTTTGTGATCGGTCACACCAATTACTAGGATCGGTCACACCAATTACAAATATCGATCATACAATCTCAGGTGATTACTTAGGATCGGTTACACTAATTAAGTCATACCAAATCATAAGTCAGGCACTGTGATTAGTTATACCAAGATACATAACAAGTTATGATCGGTTCTACTAACTCACACATATTGGTAATCCAAATATATGCAATAAATAACGATACCAATAAGCCCAGTGATTTCTCTTTCGATTCATAAAACAAGTTCATGAATGTACTTCCTTTAAAAATGTAAACATTGTTTCCTAGGATGAAATATTCACCTTTACCCATACACATAATCACAATAGCATTCATACGATTATGTCGATGTCATATATACGAAGTTCAAAAGATAAGCGTTATACTTCGTATTCTAATTCTTAACACTATGATCATGTGATCATGTCTCACTACTAGAGTATAATCATTCACAGATTCACAGTTATGTTTTCAATATAGCACGACTTGAAAGATACGTTAGGAATGAAACAGTTCAAGTCAATATTACTAACCTCAAGAGGAAGGATGATGTTATCGTTGTAGCTTGTTACTTATTCAAATTCTTCAGGTCTTCGAGTGATACTTGTATGTCTCATAATCCTAGACTTTCTAGTCTAACCTATACGAAGTTGTTTCTAGTTACATAATCAAGCGACTCTTAGATGGGTTTTGATTCACTAAAATATGACAACCAAACTTGACATACCAACGCTTGGTGGGTTCAACCGAGCTATGCTCTAACAATCTCCCCCTTTGTCAATTTTAATGAAAAAACTCTTAATACATATGGATAAACAAATTACAAGAATTCATTACACATACGCTTAATTCCAAGTTTCAACAACACAATAACCTTCATATATTCAATCCATAAATGCCGCTATTGACATTTGAATAACAAAGCTAATACTCCCCC
The DNA here is from genome assembly GCA_023531295.1 of Papaver armeniacum. NCBI lineage: Eukaryota > Viridiplantae > Streptophyta > Magnoliopsida > Ranunculales > Papaveraceae > Papaver > Papaver armeniacum. The sequence goes on from JAJJWW010002260.1 coordinate 39,331, forward strand.
TAAAGGCAAGATATGTAGATTTTCAATCCGAACATCTTTGTTATTCCTCTTTTTGTAGTCAATATAACTACAATAGCAATATGATATGTTGCTCCCCCTTAGTCAATGCTTTACTCTTTCCTTAGATATAACGTTTAAGCACAATTGTCCTTTCCTTAGTGATTACAAATCACTTGTTTACTCCATATATTTCTCCTTCTTTTTGTCACAAAAATGACAATGGTTCGAGCAAATAAAGGTCAAACCGAAAGGATCTTACAAATCTAAAAGACTTGTACAACATATAAGAGTTAAGCACGAAGTTTCACATACCACTTTAGATAACCAATATCAAAACCGAAAATACAAGTAATTTGGTTTTAATATGTTATCAAGGAAACAATTGCCCGAAGAAATTTTCCCTAATAGTTTAACAAATTGACTAAGAAACTTAGTTCCGTTGTTAAACCTCGCTTATTAAATAAGGCAAAAATAAAGATCAGAAATAACTTTATTTTTCTCATCAGGTTCTAATTATTCAGACAATAACTTAAACCTTTCACTTTAGACAAGACAAGTACTAGGTTAGTTAACTAGTATTTCTTGTCAAGGCATTCAATTAGACTTGAATAACCTAATCCTTCAATTTGATAAGTCTAACTAAGATCAGAATTAACTTAGTTTCTCTTATCCGGAATCAAATTGGACTAAACAAATGGTCCCATATTTTCTTAAGCCATAAAAAATACATACAAACCAAGTAAATTGACTTGCACAATTATTTCTCTTAACCGGAAGCAATTGAAACAAACATAGACATTATAACACCGCAATTGCACCGAAATTTTGTTAAGCAAAAACACTTGATATCAAACAATAAAGAAGATACCAAACAATAAGCCAAATAAACTGACACATATTTTTTCTTAACCGAAAACAATTGAATCACACACACACACACACACATCCATACACACATAATGGAATAAATATCAAGTGTACCGAAATTTGTTAAGCAAAAGCAAAATATATGCAATGAAATCAGGATTTTCTTAAACAAGAAAACGATTAACTAACAAATTCGTTACCTCATATTCCGCGTCCTCTCTCCCAAGAAAGATATATCATTATGCGCAAGTTCAAGTTAGAATTCTCCCTATTATGTTGTCATCCCTCGCAAGAACAAAAGAACAACAACAAAAGCAACCTTTACCAGAGAAAGGTTGAATCGGTTTTAACTAATGCGTGCCAATAACAAAAGTTGAAAACCCTAAACACAACTCATGTAAACACAAATTGATTCAACACATTATGACTTTTTACATATGAGTTTCAATCTAAACACTTATGATCCTTTGATAAAGCCTACCAACATGGGCTAGAACTTAATCCCGCTAAATCAAAAAGCCACACAAACCATAAGGGTTCACATCATATGAGATCGAATATTAAGGTTATAAAAACCGTAATCAGACATCCTATAAACACATAGCAATAATATAGATATTCAAGCACAGGCTATGTAATCAGAAAAACTATCACAAGAAAAATTATAAACTAATAATTTTATTCATTAATAATAGATAGTTTTATTCATAAATAGACCTTATACAATAATTGAAATAAATCAAAAACCGATGTCTATTTTTCAAGGGATCTTTAAACAGATTTTTCAAAGATCATCTTCAATTTCCTCAAATTTTTCAGGATCTTCATTAACAACATCTCGACCGATTTCTCGGATTCTGCACACAGTACCTTGATTATGGTCATAGGCTAAAGCATTAACCTTTCGATTAGTATTCAGAGCATACTCCCTATTACCGATTCCAAGTTTAATCAGCTTTTTTTGGTTAAGGATAACAATTCTTAGTAATGCTGCCTGCTTGTGATGTGTTTCAATAGTACTGAGGAGGACTTGTCGTAGATTGAGAATATCAATCTTAGCATCCAAGATGTTTTGGAAAAGAAGATGAGTCACATCTTCCTTTTCTTTTCCCTTGTCTGCACAACCATATTTCTTGAAGGAATCATCATAGTTTCATTAGACGCCATTCCACTCAAAGATTTCATAATTTTAGCTTGAGATCTGGTTTGAGGATACATCCTTTAGTATAAGTTCTCAGACAAGATGAGTACATATACCAAAGAATTCTTTAACACATACCAAACATAGGTTCCAAAAGATTAAATAAATAATTCGACCCATTTGAAAATATTTTCGCATCATATGTGTTATTGAATCACAAAGATTCTTTGGAAAAAATCAATCTTCTAGATCAAGTATCTAAAAATACTTTATACAAGAAAACTTATCATGTTTACATAAGTTGTTTTAAGACAACTTCTCTACACATGAGGACAAATTAAGTATCTTCAGGTAGATTGTGTATACTCTCTATGTTGAATAAGAGATATTAACAGGATACACGATGCCCAGGTACTTGTGCTTCCTTACATCAAATGATTGGGCATTGTAAGGATGCACTTTCTAACATATTTAAGTGTTAGGGGTGAGAGGAACCTTCCTCACCAAGTACCATTTGAGGAACATGTTCCTTCTTATGATCGTGTGCCCTTGTGTTGGTTTCGGATTCATCCTTTTTATCAGGAATATTGCATGATGCTATATCCTTGATTACATCTTGTGCCCAGGATGGTATGTTCTTTGAATTCGAAACCGTGTGATCTTGATCCGCCATTAAACAAATTGCAGATGTCTTTTGTTCAAGACATTCTATATGTACCCTTAAGGTATACAACCCCTTTTGAAAATGTTTTCCCAAAACACTTATCAAGGTGTACCTTTCGACATGTCTCTGTAAGAAGTTCTTCTATAAGGATTTTATTCCTTATTTGTGAATGTTCCAGCGATTGAGTAAGATATTCAAACTCTGAAGTTTGCTGATGTACTTCGTTGCACAAAGCCAATTTTTGTTCCAAATAATCGGTTAGATTATTTTGAAGACTGAGTGTTTCTCGTTTTCCTTCACATATTCTTATATTTAATCGAACAATAAGTTCTAGGACATTATACAGGCTATCAATGGTTTTTCCTGCTTCTGAAAAATTTTCAACATGTTTGAAAAACCTTTCTAACATTTTACGAAATTCAGAACTTGGGCAAGACAGTGAATCAAATTTCTTTTCTCTTTTAGAAATAGAAGATTTTTCACTAGTGATTGGAGTCGGATCCATAACTCGTTCCTTTAGTTTTGGATTCATTCTTTTCTGATCAGGATCCTGATTCTCAATCAAGTTATCAGTCTTAGACTTTCTTCTTGATTTTCGAAAAGACTTACGGGACCAATTTCCATTGACCTTTTCTAAGAACTTATTCTCAGCATCTTGATGTACGTTAACTGAATCAAACATATATTAAATTCTTATAGGTTGAATCGCACCAAACATAGATTGTTAGATATTTTCGTGTTTGCCTGCTGTTTGTGGGTGAAAATGGTTTATGATGATTTCGGTAATTTCGGTGTGTGGGTGAGAAACGAATTTAAACCCTAAACAATGTACTGCAAGGGAGTACTTTAGATTCGAGAGATCAATCTGTACAAGTCCGACCTAAACCAAGAAATGGCCATTCCATACTTGCTTCGGTCACAAAGTGGAGGAGAATGGGTTGGTTTGGGAAGGGAAGAAGGAAAGTGATGAGACCGGCAATAGTGATTCTCGGAAGAGAAGTTGTGTTACGACTTGTATCAGAAAGTGGGAATCTAACAAATGGGAAAGCTAGCAAACATTTTCTGAGTGGTGTATCCTCCTGACTGAACTTTTTTGTTCGGTGGAAATAGGTAAGACCTATTTATACAAGTCGAAGTGAAACGCATCTCCGGTCTCATTAAGGAATGGAAAAATGGGTGAGTAAATGGGAGGAGGTGGTAACAGTTAACGCATGGAAATGATGTTCTATAAAACCGTTAACGCATGGTATTGATGTTCCATAAAACCGTTAACGCATGGAATTGATGTCCCATAAAAGAGCGTTTCACCATTAACTCCATATATTTACTACCACCTCATCCTTATGAAGGGCGTAGTGTACGCCGCACGTTGTAAACCGCCAAAACCAATACCTAAAGAGGATCCCAGTTTGTGATATGTGTTGATGTCTCGAATGTTTTTTGTAAAAACATGTAGTATATTTTGTTGCACGGCAAGTCGAGCTTGGGAGACTTTCTAGCTTGGTGACCTTCGATTACGAGATTTTTGCATCTTAAGAGGAAAGGTAGACGTTGATCGTCGCACGCTTTTGTTTGTTGGTGGCCGCATAGGAAGGCCAGCATGGTGGCGCGGCTAGCTTGGTATGCCATGGTGGCGCGGCTAGATCGGCGTGACCAAACTAGGGTTTTGGGTCAAAGGTTACCATGTGTTGTCTGGTAACCTTGGACGGCTAGGATTTGCTCCTGGGATTGAAGGGCGACCGTTGATCGTCGCACGCCTTCGTTTTGGTAGCCGCGTAGGGAAGGCTAGCATGATGGCGCGGCTAGGTTGGCATGACGTTGGCATGGCATGGTTCGGCGTGGCCAAACTTAGGTTTTTCGGGCCAAAGGTTACCATGCGTTGTCTGGTAACCTTAGATGGCTAGGATTTGCTCATGGGATTGAAAGGGGACCGTTGATTGCCACGCCACGTTTTGGTAGCCGCAGAGGGAAGGCCAGCATGGTGGCGCGATTAGGTTGGCATGCCGTTGGCATGGTGTGGCCAAACTTAGGTTTTGGGCCAAAGGTTACCATGCGTTGTCTGGGTAACCTCGGGATGGCTAGGATTTGCTCCTGGGATTGAAGGGGGACCGTTGATTGTCGACGCACTTCATTTTGCAGCTGCAGAGGGAAGGCCAGCATGGTGGCGCGTCTAGGTTGGCATGGCATGGTTTGTGTGGCCAAACTTAGGTTTTTGGCCAAAGGTTACCATGCGTTGTCCGGGTAACCTTGGATGGCTAGGATTTTCTCCCGGGATTGAAGGGGGACCGTTGATTGTCGCACGCCTTCATTTTGGTAGCCGCAGAGGAAGGCCAAAGATGGTGGCGCGGTTAGGTTGGCATGCCGCTGGCATGGCATGGTTTGGCGTGGCCAAACTTAGGTTTTCGGTCAAAGGTTACCATGTGTTGTCTGGTAAGTTTGGATGGCTAGGATTTTCTCCCGGGATTGAAGGGGGACCGTTGATTATCGCACGCCTTCGTTTTGGTATTCGTGTAGGGAAGGCCAGCGTGGTGGCGCGACTAGGTTGGCATGTTGTTGGCATGGCATGGTTTAAGCGTGGCCAAACTTAGGTTTTTCGGGCCAAGGTTACCATGCGTCGTCTGGTAACCTTGGATGACTAGGATTTTCTCCTGGGATTGAAGGGCGACCGTTAATTGTCGCACACCTTCGTTTTGGTAGCCGTGCAGGGAAGGCCAGCATGGTGGCGTGGCTAGGCGTGGGGGCCAAGGGCTTGGCATGCCATGGGCGTATGGTGTGGCTAGCATGGCTAGGGCCAAGGCAATGTGCGGTTTGGCTTGGCGTGTGGGGCCAAGGGTTTGGCGTGAATGGTTTGGCTTTGCTTGGTGGGGCCAAGGGCTTGGCATGCCATGGGCGCATGGTGCGGTTAGCATGGATAGGGCCAAGGCAAGGTGCGGTTTGGCATGGCATGTGGGGCCAAGGGTTTGGCGTGACCAAGCATGGGTTTTGGGTCGAGGTTACCATGTGTTGTCTGGTAACCTTGGACGGCTAGGATTTGCTCCTGCGATTGAAAGATGGACGTTTATTGTTGCGGGCCTTTATTTTCGTAGCCCGTTGTACATGGCGTGTTAGGACGACAAGCATGCTTGGTATGCTCTAGCGTGGAGACATTATCTGGCACGACTTTCCATTGGCACATGGGGTGCGGCTAGCATGGTCGGCATGCCTTGGCATGGTAGGTGTGGCTGGCATGGTTTGCCATTGGCACATGGTGTGCGGCTAGCATGGTTAGCATGCCTTGGCGCGGTAGGTGTGGCTGGCACGGTTTTCCATTGGCACATGGGGTGCGGTGGTAGGCCTCGAATGATGTATAAATTTATGACCTACATGTTATAATCCGAAGTGCACGGCCTATCGGAGACGCGGCAAGTACGGTCGATCCCACAAGGACTTGTGGGTGCTTGATTGATCAAAGGCTTGCTCTGTGATCGAGTTTCAAGTGACAATGTGTAACACAGATGGTAATACAGATGTTTTTGTGCCGAAACGGCTGAGTTTTAGTGTAATGAACCTAAACTAAGGAATGAAAGATATAAATTAGAGAGCACTAGGGTCTTTAAATCCACCACTAGTCTACACTTTGTGTTCACTTCATTATGCTACTCTTGCCCTTGTGAGATAAGGGAAGAGTGTCGATGCTACCACTTACCTAAGGTGTTTCTCCGCTTGACAGATTAATCTCAACTAAGGTATTTATCCTAAGTATTAACCGTCGACTAAAGTACAATTAATCGTAGATAAACATTGATTTCATTAAGCTTGGGTTGCAGTATAAACTACACGAGAGGGAATCAAACTACAAAGTGCATCCATGGCGTTGGTATGCACCGTGAGAGCAAAGTGTATCACACTGATGTTAATTCTATCTAGAAAACATTCAATCATTCAAGAACGGTTCATGAAGAAGAACACAGAGATAAACTAGGTTTCATCTCAAACCCTAGCGAGAATTAAACTAAAACAACAAATAACAACAATTAAATCTAATTGACAAGATCGGCTAATCCAGGCGTGTCTAAAATCATCTTCCACAGCTTCTATTTATACATGCAACCAAAATACCTAACCCTAATTCTCAAAATCAAAATTAAAGATAAAATAAACAAAAACAATTTCACCCATACTACGAAATGCACTCCTTTCTTGTCTAATCTTCTTGAGCTCTCACGGGGTTGTTGGAGAAACCCTAAGTTCAATCATCTAAACCCTAGCTTCTAGGTTATGAGAGAAGCTAAGATGGAGATGGGGAACCTAGAGTGGCGGATAGAGGTAGTTTGGGTGATGGAGGTGGTGTGGTGGTTGTTGTGTCGGGGAGAGGAGGAGAAAACAGAGCTTTGCTCGTTTCGGGGAAGGAGATGGTGGTTGCAGAGCTCTGCCAGAGAAGAAAGAGAAAGAGAAGAGAAGAAATGAATTGGTTTTGCTCGATAGGTATAGGGTTAGGGTTGATAGGGTGTTGAGCGGTTGCATCGACCGATGATGGGAAGATCAGAGCGAGCGTCGGATGCGCTAAGAGAGATCTCGACGGCCGAGAGAGTGTGAGTTGATTTGGTGTTGAGCGGAGCATCGAGAAATGGATGCACGTGGAGGCAGCGACCGTTGGATGAGGGAGAAAGAAATCTCAACGTCTCGGAAGAGACGGGCTCGGATCCGGTCATGGGTCGGGTCTAGCTCAAGCCCATGTCTTGTAGATGAGTTGCTACTTGTTGGGTTGCAACCTTGCGCGCGCGGCTTCGGCTTTCTCGCTCCTTGGGCACTTGACCAATTCTTCGCTCTTTTGGCTCTCAGATTCTCCGGAGCTTTATTTAGTACCTAAAACACAAAATTAATTAATACAAATATTTATTCTTGAAAACAAAGAAAACACAATAACCGGGATAATATCTCGATTTCTAAGCGCAAAAGATGAGTAAAATGCCAATAAAAAGGTGTATAAATATGCACTATTTGGCACTCATCAAATACCCCAAACCTGAATTTTACTTGTCCTCAAGTGAAACAGAAAATAAGAAATCCTAACTATACCCCGTCGCAGGTCTCGAATGCATTTAGCGTATGCACTAAGCCTTTAAACCCCTAGGTGTCCCTAGTGGACGAGTTGTAGTCTCGTGAGGGTTTTGCAGAGGTGTACCCACAAAACCTTCTCCAACTTCGTAGTGTAAAAGAGTCTCAAGCCTCCAAGAAGCTATGAGGACATAGAGTTTTGCATGCTAGTAATGAGGAAGTTAGAACTATCGAAGAACGCATTCTCATCCTTAAGTGCTGAGCGAGAAGTAACCATACCATATGAAAGAACTCGGATTCGATTGTGATCATAAGCCTCGACTTCTGCCTCACCATTAGGGTTTTATGATAATTGCACTCAAAAAAGATCGCTTTTTTAGTCTCTCATGTGTGCAGGCAGGAATAAAGAGAGAAATCCTGCACACGTTAGGTAAGAAGGATAACCTTCCGAAATAAAAACTGAGACTCCACAAAAGTGTGGACAAAAAGAATCTTTTTCTAATGATCTCTAAGAAAGGAAAATCAACCATTAGTAAGGGGTGGGAGTACTCACTCACTTCTCACCCGATCGGCAATTAATATCACTTCATAAGAAACCATAGAAACGTCTTCAATCTTCGGTCTTCTGTCTTCAAATGTTGATGATTTAACTTCTAAACTTCACAAAACTTGACAATTTTTTAACTTTTCTACTCAAATTCCTTGTTGTTTGGATTTTTCTTTTTAAATTCTTCTTTACCATGGTGGTAGCAAAAATAAACTACAATTTTTTTTTATTTCTTTTTTTGATTTTTTTTTTTTTTTTTTTTTTTTTTTTACAAAAAGTGAAAATAAAATACAAATAATGAAACAACTAACTCCATGGACAAAGGACTTTATCACTCAATTTTTCCACAACTTGTATTGTCTTGATTTTATAAATTTTATTAATTCTCATCCTATTTTCTTTTTTTTTTCTTTGTTGCACATAAACCTTGGACTATATCAATTTTTCGTTCAATATTCTGATTCTGGTTCTACAGACGATGATGTGTTTCTATGGGTCTTGCTGATTGAGAGAGAGAATGATGCTAACTACAAATCGGTATTTAGAAGGAGTTTTCATCTTTAGACGTCACCTCATGATTGACAAAAACTAGCACTCAAGAGATCAAAAGTAGTGCTGAAATTGGTGCGAAGTTGGGTAGCTCACCATTCCTACCCTAATTTACGACGGTGACACACACTCTAACAGCTTTTCTAGAAAGTTGCAAAAAATTGAAGGTTGGTGCCTCACTTGATGTAAATTGTGTAGTCTCCACTATGGGTGATCACAATTCTACTACCGAATATCTAAAAAGACACCTAATTCGCCCTCAGGTATGGTTAAATCCAACTTTAACGCTCTAATCCTAAGAAACCCGATTGTGTTCTCTCTGGTACTTCTAACTTTTGTTATTTCGGTCAAAACTCTCTATGTAAACATAGCTAGAAGCATGCTAGTGACTCTAAAATCTCTAAAAGTTGGAGGTTTTTACAAAAAGAGTTTTTGAATTTTTTTTTTTTTTTTTTTTTTTTTTTTTTTTTTGAAAATAAAAGGTAAAATAAAAGGCTAAAAACTCTAAATGCAAATGCAAATGTACCCCAAACCTAAATCAAACATTGTCCTCAATGTGTCTTCATATAGAAAAAATTTAAACAATACATACCGAGAGAACTATCTTTGATAAGAGAAAAGGAAGAGATTACCTGATGTCTGGTGAGCAAGGTTGAGCTTCATTCTTCAAGGCAAAATCCAACATTCTCAGTGGTGATTATATCGGATTAGCACAAAAAAATGCACAAGAAGACTCAACCGATTCAAGAAAGAAAAAAATAACAAGTCCTACAAAAATTTACTAACAGCTTCTAAAGAGTTGAGGGTCAACCCAATAGAAAATATGTACAAACATTAACAAATATAACATGAAAATGGGCTTTTGGTTTATGTGGGAATTTGGTTTATTGGGAAAATACAGCCCAGTGGAACTGTGGGCTTTGTTTGGTTTATGTGGGCTTTGTTTGGTTTTGGTGGAAAGTTTGGTTTATGTGGGTTTTGTTGGGAAAGTTTGGTTTATGTGGGTTTTGGATTGTTTGGGATTTGTTGTTTCAAGCCCAGAATTTGTGAAACGCATGACAGTTACTTGTGTAGCTTAGTTGGTCTGGCCCAGCTTGGTTGCACAGCCCAGAAGTCTATGGGCTCAGTTTGGTGTAAAGCCCAAATTACAGTTTTATGTGGGCTTCGGTTTGCTTGCAGCCCAGCAGCAGAGTGCAAAGCCCAGGTTGTGTTAGCCCAGGTGAACTGGGCTAAAGTTTGTTTGCAACCCAGGTTGGGTTCAATGAGCCCAACTGGTGTGGTCAGTCAGCCCAGCTATGAGGCTTCAGTTGTGTGTAAATGCACAGCCCAGCAGAAAGGCTCAAGTTTGTGCATCAAGCTAGGCGCCTCCTCGTTCCTGTGGCACAAGATAACTGAGTCTTTGCAACTCAGTTTAGCCTATGCTGGCAGGTGCACAAGTACACAGGCTAGTCACAGGTTGACAGCCTAGGTTGGCTTGTCTCACAGAACTGAGCACACACAGATTACACAAATTGGCTCATTGGCAATTTACACAGCATACTTATCAGGTCACAGCACAAGAAAACATTCACAGCTCAGCAAGGTCACAGGGTCACACAGAATTAGGCAAAAATCCCAGAGATTGAGCTATACCTAGCTAGGCAGCTAGTTTATCATGCAAAGATGGCTTAGCATTCACAGGTGATGCACATGGTACATGGCACAGAGCACAACAGGTACAGAATGGCAGTTCTAGCAGCAAAGATGACTCACAGGGTTTCCACTCAGGGTTTTCGCAATACCACACAACACCGTGGTTTGCATACAAGCACAGGAATTACACTATGCACTTACTAACCTCAAGTTTGCACTTTTTCTTTTGTTCTTTAGGTTAGCTTAGCGGCTTGGCAGCACAGCAGCACAACTACACAGCCTGGGGTTCTCCCTTGGTTTCCTTGGCAGCACAGCAAGCACGGCCAGCACAGCCAGCACCTGTTGCTCAACAAACAAATTTAGTACCCAGGAATGCACAGTTATATTAGCAGCAATCAGGCATTTGCAACTGAGGGTAACTTGGACTGAAAGAGTTACAAGATTACAGGGACTGATATGCAGGGATGTACAGAGATAGGTGCAGGGATGTACAGAGATAGGTGCAAGAATGCAATACAAATGGTATGCCTACAATGCACAGATGGCAGGCTTGAGATGATGGTCGTTAACAACTGTAGATTACCAGATGCAATGCAATACAGGCAGATGCAAGAGTAACAAAATGCTAAGTTACAATATGTACAGGTGAAGTGAGAAAAACAGTTAAACAACAATGAAAGATTAAGACAGATGCAAGTTACAAGATGAGAAATTAAGCTACAAGATGAAAGACTAAAACATCAAGATGCAAGTTACAGCAAAGTTAAACAAGAACAAGAAAACTAAGTTACAATGAAGTAAAACACTGAAGGATGGAAGCTAAGTTACAGAAATGTATGATAATGCAATGATAAGATGCAATACAAGTTGAAAAAAAACTATACCAAAAGAAAAGTAAATAAAGCAAAAAATAGAAAACTTAAATTGTACTACACTAACACGGGGCTAATGATGCAGGGATATATACAGGGTTGAGAATCAGTAAAGCTTAGCCGAAATCACAGGGCACACGCTGAAGTCCCCGGCAACGGCGCCAAAAACTTGGTAGGCCTCGAATGATGTATAAATTTATGACCTACATGTTATAATCCGCAAGTGCACGGCGTCTATCGGAGACGCGGCAAGTACGGGTCGATCCCACAAGGACTTGTGGTGCTTGATTGATCAAAGGCTTGCTCTAGACTGAGTTTCAAGTGACAATGTGTAAACAGAGTATGGTAATACAGATGTTTTTAGCCAAACGGCCGAGTGAAGTGTAATGAACCTAAACTAAGGAATGAAAGATATAAATTAGAGAGCACTAGGGTCTTTAAATCCACCACTAGTCTACACTTTGTGTTCACTTCATTATGCTACTCTTGCCCTTGTAACAGTATAAGGAAGAGTGTCGATGCTACCACTTACCTAAGGTGTTTCTCCGCTTGACAGATTAATCTCAACTAAGGTATTTATCCTAAGTATTAACGTCCGACTAAAGTACAATTAATCTGTAGATAAACATTGATTTCATTAAGCTTGGGTTGCAGTGATAAACTACACTGTAGGAATCAAACTACAAAGGCATCCATGGCGTTGGTATGCACTGTGAGAGCAAAGTGTATCACACCGATGTTAATTCTATCTAGAAAACATTCAATCATTCAAGAACAGTTCATGAAGAAGAACACAAGAGATAAACTAGGGTTTCATCTCAAACCCTAGCAGGAATTAAACTAAAACAACAAATAACAACAATTAAATCTAATTGACAAGATCGGCTAATCCAGCAGTGTCTAAAATCATCTTCCATGCCTTCTATTTATACATGCAACCAAAATACCTAACCCTAATTCTCAAAATCAAAATTAAAGATAAAATAAACAAAAACAATTTCACCCATACTCCGAAATGCACTCCTTTCTCTTGTCTAATCTTCTTCGAGCTCTGTCGGGGTTGTTGGAGAAAACCCTAAGTTCAATCATCTAAACCCTAGCTTCTAGGTTATGAGAGAAGCTAAGATGGAGATGGGGTGAACCTAGAGTGGCGGATAGAGGTACTGGGTGATGGAGGTGGTGTGGTGGTTGTTGTGTCAGGGAGAGGGAGGAGAAAAACAGAGCTTTGCTCTGTCGGGGAAGGAGATGGTGGTTGCAGAGCTCTGCCAGAGAAGAAAGAGAAAGAGAAGAGAAGAAATGAATTGGTTTTGCTCGATAGGTATAGGGTTAGGTTGATAGGGTGTTGAGCGGTTGCATCGACTGATGATGGGAAGACTGTAGCGAGCGTCGGATGCGCTAAGAGAGATCCGGACAGCTGAGAGAGTGTGAGTTGATTTGGTGTTGAGCGAGCATCGAGAAATGGATGCACGTGGAGGCAGCGACCGTTGGATGAGGGAGAAAGAAATCTCAACGTCTCAGAAGAGACGGGCTCGGATCCGGGTCATGGGTCGGGTCTAGCTCAAGCCCATGTCTTGTAGATGAGTTGCTACTTGTTGGGTTGCAACTGTTGCGCGCGCGGGCTTCGGCTTTCTGCTCCTTGGGCACTTGACTCCAATTCTTCGCTCTTTTGGCTCCTCAGATTCTCCGAGCTTTATTTAGTACCTAAAAACACAAAATTAATTAATACAAATATTTATTCTTGAAAACAAAGAAAACACAGAACTGGGATAATATCCGATTTCTAAGCGCAAAAGATGAGTAAAATGCCAATAAAAAGGTGTATAAATATGCACTATTTGGCACTCATCATGCGGCTAGCATGGTTGGCATGCCTTGGCGCGGTAGGTGTGGATGGCACGGTTTTCCATTGGCACAGGGGGTGCGGCTAGCATGGTTGGCATGCCTTGGCGCAAAGAGGGGGTCGGCACGGTTTGCCATTGGCACGTGTGGCATAGGAATTAGGGTTTTGGCCACCAAAACCCTAATTAGCATTAAAAAAATGGCACCCGGTAATTTTTGAGTCAAATTAAAGGGTTCAATAAAGACGTTTAAGTCATGACGCCACCACTCGACTAGGGTTTACGATTTTACCCCTACGTTAAAAACCACCATCAACATTAAGTCCCCGCTTTAGCTCGGAACAGGGGCGTTGTTGCGAAGTTAAGCATAAGATGGTGACAGACAAGGACATAATCGAAGCGTAAATTACGCAAGTTGGTCAGAAGATCCGTCTAACCTTTTTCGGGAGCAGGAGAATTCGTGATCCTCGTGTTTGGCAGCTCTGTATAGATTCTATTTGTGGCGTAGACCATGAAGTGGTGAGATGAGGATTGTCGGTTTGGTGTGGATACGCATCATCTTGACTAGGTTAGGGAACGTCATAACGCTGGCTTGGCAAGCTGGTGCTGGCGCAGCAAGTCATGGCACGAACATCTTGGCATGATGGGGCCACATCAATGGAGCGGATGGATTGGCATGGTACGGTCATAGAAAGGCATGGTTTGGTGAGGCAAGATACAGGCGGCGCGCGCTCTGTGACGATGGCGATTTGTCTTTACGGGCCAAATTGCCTCTTACTCAACTCAAATGGGAAGTCCTTTCCTCTTTTAAACGTTAAAGTATCACACCCTCCTGTCTCGCCTAGATTTCATTGGGGTTTTGATGATGGGTTTCGTTTGAGGTGATTTCCGGTGTGATGCCATCATGTTTCGCCTATTCAAATGTGTTTTACTTTTCTTCCTTTAGGGTTTCCACAGTATTTACGTCGTGAAGTTGTGTCGTCTTCCCAGTTTTTCAACAAAGATTTCTTTCGTTGAGTCCAACTTTCTTCAACATGTCGATCGTGAGCGAATTATCCTCGAGCTGGCTGTGTTCTTCACCCAAATGCGCTAGGCTTGACTCTTGCAACAATTTCATTCGAGTCGTTCGGGTCAAGAAGATCATACCTAGATGTTCTTACATCATTGATGAAGATGATTTGGTTACCCATTTTCTTCAAGCTCGATCCTACCACAAAGTGCAGATATGGAGAACGCCGACTTAGGAATTTCTTGTCATGAGTATCCCAATGTGTTTGTCATTCGAACTCCGCATGAGGTGTCTTTCCTCCAACCATCGAAACGTCGGGTGGGTTTCGAGTCTTTCGGGAAGATTCGTGACTTTACACAAAGGTATGGAGGACATATGGCCATATTGCCACCAGAGCGTGGTGCAATATTGTTCGTCCGCTTAGTTTCCATAGTGAATTATCTCTTGCCGATGGTCGTTGAAATGGAGAGTACGTATATCCGTGCCATCGCGGAAGCAACTACTCAAAAGTGGGAGAACATGGTGTCTACATGTGAATCTCTGAAGTTCAACGTTAGTTGGTTGCGTTGTCGGTCCATCCTTGACTTTAGGTTGTTTAGTGCCTGGACCTTCTGATCGTGATGATGATGTGCTGTGAATGCTTGCATGGTCGAAGACTTCTGGATTCACTGGATGAAATAGATGAGTTGGAAGACGTTTCGTTACCGACGTGCTGCTATCAAGTCTTCAAGGACTTTGTTCCAAAAGACATCCTTCGAACCATCTTTTGAATCTTGGACTATCGTATGGAATGGGATGCGATGAGCAGTCCCCAGTTATATTTTTGTTAGATCCGATGGCACGGCCGAACATGTGAATGTATCTCTGTGGTGTGCTTGGAGTCTTCGATGCACATGTACGGCTTCATGTTGAGAAATTCTCGTGGCTCGTAAAACGACGATGATGTTGAAATCGAAATAACCCGGTTGAGGGGGTGAAAGCGCCTCGTGCCAGTTGTCCCCATGTGTAGCTTATTTTCATTCAGATCAGCCTTGAATCCACGTCCACGGATTTGATACAAGATTATTGTACTTTCTAGTTGCGTATTCGGGATACTTTCGTAAATTACATGATGAAATATTCTCGATAGTGAAGTGGTAGGAATGAGAGAGTTATGTTGTTTATCATGGCTCCATCTCTGTTTCTTCAAGAAAATGTTTTGCCTGCCTCTGGAGTTATCTCATGAGTCTTTGATGGTCGTCGGATGGATTGCGAACAGACGGTCCCTACCGTATTTTTCTTTAGTTTCTCAAGCTTTTTTCCTCCGAGCAGGCTTGGGATCCTCCGCGTGCCTCGTGTTGTTGAAGCCGTCTTCTAGACAGCAGAGGTGGTGATAATCTTGCGCTATACCCTTGAAGAGTAGATGCCCTTGTTGTGGCTATGCCCTTTTGGTTGACTGTGTATTCTGAGCTTTGACGGTGAAGGGGTTCCGTGTATATCCTCAGTCTCCAAGTATGGTTTACATGTTTTCATCTTTGTAGCGATTGATGTTGCAAAGGAAGCTCTGGTCTGTATCAACAAATGAGTGGCAATAGTTCTTGGCAGCAGAGATGTAATCAAGAGACTACATTGTCGTGGTAACAAAGTAGGTTGGTTGGAATTGTACGGGCATCCGTGGAAGTAAAAGGATTGGTCGGACGCGTAAGCTTGAGCAAACTTTCCATGATCATGAGTTTTTATGGGATGGATCAAAAGGTGGCCATGACTACGAAGATCAGCCACTGCGATCATGATCCTTGACATGGGAGTATGGTGGCACGACCCTTTGCAGGAGAAGGAGTGGTGTCAAGAGAACGTTGAAGCGGAGGCGCGGCTGGAGAGCGTTGAAGCAGAGCCACTGGAGAGAACGTTGAAATGACGCCTTGCAACTCTCGTGAGCTTTGACGGTTATCATGTTGAAGTCGAGGTCGCGCCATGTTCTTAAACTCGACATCCTCAAGTGAACATAGGTTAGGATTCCTGGGTTCCATCTATCGGCCGTGCTTTCCAGAGAGGTTGGGGTTTGGGAACGGCTTCCTGGCTGAAAACGCATGCTTTCCCGATGGGTTGGTTGAGGGATGAAAATATGTCTTGACGCTTACGCTTTGGAGAAATATAGAATCTCACATAAACTGCTTTCATCATAGATCGTACGACTTTACGGGCGAAGTTCCCATCGTGCGAGTCCTGACGGAAGAGGGTCTCTCGTGAACTCGGGAGGGTTGCTGATTTCCTTTGCTTTCGATTTTGGAGAAGTCGTTCCTGATCTTTACGTGTGATGAAATTGGATTGATGATCCCCTTCTACTGGGTGTTCAAGAGAAACGCGAGCCTCTTCATCTACAAACGCACTTCCTGCTGAAGTGCCTTTTGTATTTTCATCAAATCAACGGTGGTAAAAGGAGGTCGGCTTCTTTCGGCTCTTACAGTATCTTTCCATGATGGTGGAGTAGCGTCTCTGGTGACGGTTATCGTAAGTGTATCGTGCAGAGATGGCACGGTTCTGATCACGGAGTGCTGGAGCCAGGGCGTTGTTTCGAAGGGTGAGGATGGCGCTGCTTTGGCTGGTTGTGGAGCGGAGAAGACGGCGCTGGAAGTACGTAAGATGTTAGCACTGGGTGTGGTATTGTGGGTGGCATGCGCGTGTGCCACGGTTCCGCCATGTGCGTGCCGGTAAGCGCGTCAGCTGGCGTCCTGGCGTGTTTGGAAAGCGTGTCCGTGAAGCGCGAGCGTATGCGATCTCGGTAAGCGAGTCTTGTATGTGCGTCTGGCAAGCGCATCTGGTAAGCACGTCTTGTATGCGCGTCTGATATGCACGTCTTGTAAGCGCGTCTGGTAGCCGCGGGTGGAGGAAGCTTTGTCTTCGATTGATGACATGTGCAACGTGACTGGTCATACTGTTTCTGAAGATGTAATCTCGAGATGCAGGTTCCATCGTGACATGTGTGCGAACTTCGAATTCAATGTTCCGTGGTTCGTTGAAGGTTTCTCTAAGGTTGAAAAGTCGCTAGTCGGCCGGTCAAGGTCCTTCCGTACATGGTGAAGGAGCGAGACGGAATTCAAAAAATTGTGCAGCGGAAAGTTGAAAAGGGTGGCTCTCCAGAGCACGAGGGAGGCCTTTGCTAAGATGAGCAAGCCGTTATTGGAAAACTTTCCATGAATACATTTATGTCTTTTGAACTTCTTATTTTTAGGTTTTTTTTTTAAAGGCAAATGAAACGCCTAGTTTATGGTTTTGATTTTCTGGATTTTTTTGGGTTGATAGACAAATCTCATCTCGAAGGTTTTTGGATTTTTTTTTTGGAATGAATTGTTTAGGAAATGAAATTATCTTGGTTATGATCGAAGTGACGCGGGCATCCCGGAAAAACTCTGGAATCGTGTGTTGTAGATGACATGGGATGAAACATAACATGACTATCGGTTTTCCATTCTCATGAAAACTTGAAATAGCAAACCACGTATCTTGTCTAGGTAATTTACTCGGTTTCTCAGTCTCTCCGATGAAAAGGAACCTTCCGGTGTAATCACGAGTTTTATGGGAAGCGCCGCCATGATTGTAGAAAGTCCCAGTCGTTCACGAGTTTCACGATAACCGAGCCGATTCTCGGGTGGATCGCCCGCCCAATTTTCTCGGGAGTCCCTGGGTCATCCCTTGTCGTGTCCGCGACCGATAATCGAGTCGTCGGTGAACCAGAGCCGTCGATCCGAGCGGATCGGCCGCTTTCTACCATCTTGATGTCCGGGTCGAAGCATGAGATCGATGGTCGAATATTAACATTGTAACCGAAAGATCAATCTCCCCTGTTGTCGCCAATTGTTTGTGGATGAAAATGGTTTCGCTGATTTGGTAATTTCAGTGTGTGGGTGAGAAATGAATTTAAACCCTAAATAATATACTCGCAAGGAGTACTTTAGATTCGAGAGATCAATACTCATGACAAGTCCGGCCTAAACCGAGAAATGGCATTTCCAATTGCTTCGGTCACAAAGTGGAGGAGAATGGGTTGGTTTTGGGAAGGAAGCAAGGAAAGTGATGAGACCGAATATCCGATTCTCGGAAGAGTAGTTATTATTCCTACAACTTGTATCGAAAGTGGGAAGCTAATGGATGGGAAAGCTAGCAAATGTTTTCCGAGTGGTGTATCCTCATTGGCGATTTTTTTGTTCGGTGGAAATAGGTAAGACCTATTTATACAAGTCGAAGTGAAACGTACTCTGGTCTCATTAAGGAATGGAAAATGGGTGAGTAAATGGGAGGAGGTGGTATGATGTTCCATTAACACATGGAATTGGTGTCCCATAAAATCGTTAACGCATGGAATTGATGTCCCATAAAAGAGCGTTTCACCATTAACTCCTGTATTTACTAACCGCCTCATCCTTATGACACTTCCTTATGACGGGCGTAGTGTATGTCAACACGCTGTAAACCGCCAAACCAATACCCAAAGAGGATCCCCAAGTTTGTGATATGTGTTGATGTCTCGAATGTTTTTTGTGGAAAACATGTAGTATATTGTTGTTGCCTGGCAAGTCGAGCTTAGGAGACTTGCTAGCTTATTGACCTTCGACGGTCGAGATTTTGAATCTTAAGAGGAAAGTTAGCCGTTGATCGTCGCACGCTTTCGTTTGTTGGTGGCCACATAGGGAAGGCCGGCATGGTGGCGCTGACTAGGTTGGCATGCCATTGGCATGGCATGGTAAGCGCGATCAGGTTGGCGTGAACAAACTAGGGTTTTGGTCAAAGGTTACCATGTGTTGTCCGATAACCTTGGACGACTAGGATTTGCTCCTAGGATTGAAGGGCGACCGTTGATTGTCACACGCCTTTGTTTTGGTAGCCGCGTAGGGAAGGCCAGCATGGTGGCGCGGCTAGGTTGGCATGCCGTTGGCATGGCATGGTTTGGCGTGGCCAAACTTAGGATTTCGAACCCTGAGTTACCATGCGTTGTCCGGTAACCTTGGATGGCTAGGATTTGCTCCTGGGATTGAAGGGGACCGTTGATTGTCGCACGCCTTCGTTTTGGTAGCCAGCAGGGAAGGCCACCATGGTGGCGCTGGTTAGGTTGGCATGCCATTGGCATGGCATGGTTTGGTGTGGCCAAACTTAGGTTTTCGAGGCCAAAGGTTACCATGCGTTGTCCTGGTAACCTTGGATGGCTAGGGTTTTCTCCCGGGATTGAAGAGGGACCGTTGATTGTCGCACGCCCGTTTTGGTAGTGCAGGGAAGGCCGGCATGGTGGTGCGGTTAGGTTGGCATGCCGTTGGCATGGCATGGTTGGCATGGCCAAACTTAGATTTCGGGCCAAAGGTTACCATGCGTTGTCCAGTAACCTTGGATGGCTAGGATTTGCTCCGGGATTGAAGGGGGACCGTTGATTATCGCACATCTTTGTTTTTGTAGCCGCAGAGGGAAGGCCAAAGATGGTGGCGCGGCTTAGGTTGGCA
The DNA here is from genome assembly GCA_023531295.1 of Papaver armeniacum. Classification (NCBI taxonomy): domain Eukaryota; kingdom Viridiplantae; phylum Streptophyta; class Magnoliopsida; order Ranunculales; family Papaveraceae; genus Papaver; species Papaver armeniacum. The sequence continues at coordinate 58,955 of JAJJWW010002260.1, forward strand.
TACCGTTGGCATGGCATGGTTTGGCGTGGCCAAACTTAGGTTTCGGTCAAAGGTTACCATGCGTTGTCCTGTAACCTTGGATGGCTAAGATTTGATCTCTGGATTGAAGGGGGACCGTTGATTATCGCACGCCTTCGTTTTTGGTAGACGTGTAGGGAAGGCCAAAGCATGGTGGCGGGGCTAGGTTGGCATGCCGTTGGCATGGCATGGTTTGGCGTGGCCAAACTTAGTTTTTGGGCCAAAAGGTTACCATGCGTCGTCTGGTAACCTTGGATGGCTAGGGATTTGCTCTCGGGATTGAAGGGCGATCGTTGATTGTCGCACGCCTTTGTTTTGGTAGCCGCATGCAGGAAGGCCAAAGCATGGTGGCGCGGCTTAGGCGTGGGGGCCAAGGGCTTGGCATGCCATGGGCATATGGTGTGACTAGCATGGATATGGCCAAGGCAAGGTGCGGTTTGGCTTGGTGTGTGGGGCCAAGGGTTTGGCGTGAATGGTTTGGCTTGGCATGGTGGGGCCAAGGGCTTGGCGCCATGGGCGCATGGTGCGGTTAGCATGGCTAGGGCCAAGGCTAGGTGCGGTTTGGCTTGGCAAGTCGGGCCAAGGGTTTGGCGTGAATGGTTTGGCTTGGCATGGTGGGGCCAAGGGCTTGGCATGCCATGGGCGCATGGTGCGGTTAGCATGGATAGGGCCAAGGAAAGGTGCAGTTTGGCTTGGCATGTGGGGCCAAGGGTTTGGCGTGAATGGTGTGGCTTTGCATGGTGGGGCCAGGGCTTGGCATGCCATGGGAGCATGGCGCTGTTAGCATGGCTAGGGCCAAGGCAAGGTGCGGTTTGACTTGGCATGTGGGGACAAGGGTTTGGCGTGACCAATCTAGGGTTTGGGGTCAAAAGTTACCATGTGTTGTCTGGTAACCTTGGACGGCTAGGATTTGCTCCTGTGATTGAAAGATGGTCGTTGATTATTGCGGGCCTTTGTTTTGGTAGCCACAGTGCATGGCGTGATGGGACGGCAAGCATGCTTGATATTCTCTAGCGTGGAGATGTAGCTGGCACGGCTTGCCATTGGCACACATGGGGTGCGCTAGCATGGTCGGCATGCCTGGCCCAAAGAGTGTGGATCGCATGGTTTTCCATTGCGCAGGAGGTGCGGCTAGCATGGTTGGCATGCCTTGGCGCCTGTAGGTACTGGCGCACGGTTTGCCATTGGCACATGGGGTGCGGCTAGCATGGTTGGCATGCCTTGGCGCGTAGGCGGGCTGGGCACGGTTTTCCATTGGCATAGGGGTGCGGCTAGCATGGTTGGCATGCCTTGGCGCAAGATGTGTGGCTAGCACGGTTTTGCCATTGGCACGTGTGGATGGGAATTAGGGTTTTGGCCTCTTGAAACCCTAATTAGCATTAAAAAAAAGGTACCGTGGTAATTTTCTCGCAGTCAAATTAAAGGGTTCAATAAAGACGTTTAAGTCATATGACGTCACTGTCTGACTAGGGTTTTACGATTTTACCCCCTAATTTAAAAACCACCATCAACACCTGCTCTGATACCAATTGAAAAGATGAGGGTACCCAAATACACCACAATCTTTAAATTATCCACTTATAGGTCCTCTTCATCGAAAGTGATTGTCGTGGACAAAGTCGAGACAATACTACAATTGGTATTCACACTTTGTGTGATGGATACGAGTTCGAGACAATACAACAATCAAAGTGTGATTACTTGATAAGAGGTTCGGACTTAACCAAACTCAATAGGATTACTATCAAGTAACACGGAGTTAACATTTGTGTAATTTACTTTAAATTATAATAACAACAATTATAATTGCGGAAAGGAAAAGTAAATGACACAACAAGATTTTGTTAACGAGGAAATCGCAAATGCGTGAAAAACCCTGGACCTAGTCCAATTGAATACTCTAATTAAGCCGCTATACAAAATCTAAACCAAAACTTCGTATAGTTGAGACCAAGCAACTAAACCTAGTTCACTTAGTTTCTTCAAGATCCTTGCGCTCCCGACATTCAATAAGTGCACGCACTTTGGAACAATTTCTTTGGATCGTATTCCAAACAAAGAAAGGAACAACAAATCCGCTTGGTAACAACTCTCTTCATTCTTTCGGATGAAGATATCTCAAGTCATATGCAAAGGCTCTTCATTTAAACTAATAAACTCCTTTGCTGGTTAGATCAATCTATCCAATAACTACCGAAGTAGCAGAGTTTAGATTTTCAATCAATCAATATAGATTACAACAAGAAACTAATAAGGTAATGCCGATCTCACGCAACTAATCATTGAATAAATCCAATTCTAGTTGGATCCCAGTCGATCAAGGTTTGTGCACACCAAAGATATAGAAACCAAATAAGAAATCTTCTTTGTCTTCAAATCTTCTTTAATCTTCAATAAACACTCGCACAACACCACTTGAATCTCTTGTGCATGTAACGAAGTCTCGTTAACAATGGATTATCACAAGATGTCTTTAGATCTACAAATAGTTCTAAAGATCTAGTGACACGCCGATCTAGTTTGAATGAATCTTATATCAAGAGAAAATTATCAAGAATAAACAAACTAGGTGCAATCAAAGTTCAACAACCGTTAGTCAATCAAATCAACCGAAAACTAAAATAAAATGCAATTATCTAGTTTCCCACCAATGGTACTCGGGAGAGCTTCTTGATCCACATAAGTCTTTAAACGAAAGGTCGTAAAAGATTTCGCCTAAATAGGTACTTTCCTCTCCTGGATAGATGACTCCACCAAACAACAAAAAAGATGAAGTTTGCTTGGCTCTTAGGATGGTTTTCTAGAAATGCAAACTTGGGTATTTATAGACCAAGGATGCTTGGACACCAAGGAATTTCCAAAACTGAATATTCTCAAGATATGCAATAAATTCCCAAATCGGTTTTCATAATTCCTGGAAATGCTTTATCCAATATTTTCCGAAATCTCTCAACGGAAAATCTCCAATTAGTAAATGCACATTACTAATTTTTATTTCTCTAGAGATATGCATTTAATTGCTGGTAATTAAAGCATATAAAACTAACAATCTTAATTAAAAGGTTCTTAATTTGTTTCGGACCGGGATCTCCTTGAGTTATTAAGATACATAATAAGTTATGATCGGTTCTACTAACTCACACATATTGGTAATCCAAAGATATGCAATGAATAACGATACCAATAAGCCTAGCGATTTCCCTTTCGGTTCATAAAACAAGTTCATGAATGTACTTCCTTTAAACAAATGTAAAAATTGTTTCCTAGGATGAAATCTTCACCTTTACCCATACACATAATCACAATAGCATTCATACGATTATGTCGATGTCATATATACGAAGTTCAAAAGATAAGCATTGTACTTCGTATTCTAATTCTTAACACTATGATCATGTGATCATGTCTCACTACTACAAGATAATCATTCAAGATTCAGATTATGTTTTCAATATAGCACGACTTGAAAGATACGTTAGGAATGAAACAGTTCAAGTCAATAGTACTAACCTCAATAGGAAGGATACTGTCATCGTTGTAGCTTGTTACTTCTTCACATTCTTCAGGTCTTCGAGTAATACTTGTATGTCTAATAATCCTAGACTTTCTAGTCTAACCTATACGAAGTTGTTTCTAGTTACATAATCAAGCGAATCTTGGATGAGTTTTGATTCACTAAAATATGACAACCAAACTTGACATACCAACGCTTGGTGGAGGTTCAACCGAGCTATGCTCTAATGAGAAGACTTCAATACTTTTTCTTTTCTAGCATTTGATTTTTGTGCTACTTTTTGCATACTTGAGTCTTTGGGATTTAACAAACAGTTTATTGCAATAGACATAAAATTTGTAGTAAGATCGAATAAACTATGCAGTTTTTCCTTGTAAAGTTGCTTGGTAGAGCTTATTCACTAAGATTGATTATTTTGATAATTATTTATCTTGGTTTGATCTTTCACCTAAGGATTTTATATTTGATAAACAGAACATCCTTTACTCTACTTTATCTTTGATCTAAAGATTGATTTGGAAGATTAACACATGAGTTGGTTACTGAAACAGATTGAGTCCTTTAGTATCTCAGACGATGATCTTAAGGGGTTGGAGCTAATGTCTTCATATGGTGAAGAAAATCAAGATATTGGATTTACCACAAACAATATGAATGAGATGCGATGGACCTTCAAACCCCTCCCCACCCCCCACAAAAAAAAAAAAACTTTGATGCCCAAGTCGATAAAAGTTTTCTTACAAGATATTTTAAAGATTGAACCATGTCCTTTTTAGGGTTTAGGTTCCCTATATTTGCATAGATCTGATTCGAGATACACACCAATCGAGCAAAGATGCATACCAATGAACCCGTCTTGTTCCTGCAACCTTTTCTAGGATTTTGGAAGTATGGAGAGAAAATGCACCGACAGATTGGTCCAATAAGACACGGGTTTTAAAGACTTAAACGCATATACTGCCTCGTTAAAATCTTAACAAGGAAGACCAATGGGAAAAAAACTTGATGAATGAGAAAGATTACAACACGATAAGTCCAGTAACTACGTTTTTGATGACGATGCTCCCCCTCATAAGTACTTTAATCAAATCTTAGTTTGCAAATATTTAGTATAAGACTTTCTAATTTCGAGCGAATTTTTTTAATGCAGAAAATTATTATGCTTTCATAAAGAAATATACTAGTTAATGAACTCATCTTTTGTGTCAAACAAGCAATTTATTTTCAAGTATTAGTGTATTTGAGAAGTTTTTGTTCTTTTTTCAAAACATTGAGGATTTTCCATAAACTACCAGCTTCTCGACATGATTTGCCGAACTAGTTGATGTAATTTCTTCAACAAAATGAAAATATGTGAATGTATTACCGTAAATGAACAAAACTATATTTGTGGTCATACATATGTGGTACAAAAAGACACACAAATTCTTAGGAGATGATTATGTCGCTTTGGTTTAATTATGTGGGTATCCAATAAATAACCAAAATTATACAACTTCCCCTTGGATGGCCACCATGTTGTATAAATTTAAATCATTAAAACCTTGCCAAGTAAACCCAATGTGGCAAGATATGGACGAAGGAAAAACATTACAATATCAACATTTTGAATGAAAATGCAATGTTAGAGAGATGTTGCCTCGTTAAAACCTTGTCGAAAATGATAGGTTTATAAAGTATGCCTACGACTATGTCAAAGGAAAGTCTCATGTTGTTGTTATGCAACACATGGAAAATACAAAGTCGATCCTCGGGGACTTGGTTGATGTAAGGTTGAACGAAAGTAATACTAATAGATGTGTGTGGGGGGGGGTTGTTTTGTCGATACGACTACATGTTGGCAGAGAGGTCAAAATAGTAAAATGTAATATTAACAAAAGTGCAATAAGATGTTGTAAACACTATACATGAGGATAGTGGGGCAGTCAATTCCACCATTTAACTTACACTAGGTACTGTTACCAATATGATTTCCCTTTTCCTGAAAACAAATAACGGCAAAGATTCAAGTCTGCCGCATATCCAAGTTGATTCAATGATGGATCTTCTAATGACAACTAAGGTATTTATCCGAGCACTAATCGTAACTAAGCACAATTAATCAAGGGATCAATAACAATCATAGCATGCTTTGCAATACAATCAACATAGTATTGTTCTAACTACATAGGTTGCATGCGACAAACAAAGTGAGAGTAAAATGTTCTAGGTCAAATATTTATTAGCAAATTTAGTTTTTGTTATTAAAAAAACCCAAATATACCCTTTTATCTTATTCATCCGCGAGAAACCAGCAAAGAACACCTCCAATCAAAGAACACATCCGTCTCCAGAACAATTATCTTTTCTTAATGACCATTTTCCTCCGATGGGATGCGTTTTTTCATAAAAAAAACCCATAACAATTTAGATTATCCATTTTTAAATAAACATTTGTTTATAGAAAATAACTGATTTTGGAAATTTTTTGTTTTTCTAACCTACTGAGATGCAGAACAAGAGGAGATGGTTTGGCACTTTCCAACGAACCTAGCTTCTACTGAAATGACAATATGTGGAAAAATGATGAAACCTAATTAGGTTTTAATGAAACCAATTTTGGTTTCATCAAGATAAGAGTGGTGGTTAAGATTAGGATAACTAACCAATAATGAAACTTTGAAGCTCATATTCATGGATTTCATAACAAGAAGAAAAGAGAGAAGTTTCATGTTTCTAAACCTTAGAAAACAAAGTAGAGGCCAAAAAGAGCATAACCTCCTTCAAAGAAACTGTGGAAACCTAGATAAAATATACCGTGTCCCGTGTTATGCCCAAAGTGAAAGGATTAAATATATTCTAAAATAGTTGATCACAACAAGATTATCACAATTAACATAAGTAACCCAAATGTCGGCGGCAAAGCCAACGTTCTCACCGCCATCTATGGTAGCAAGCAAGCTAGAGCTTCATTTCAACCTTAGAATCTTATCAAATAAACTTAGAAAATAATGATGATCCTACTAACGTGGATTGATGTCTCATCATTAGTTACAAAACAACAAGCCCTTGATATACCAATTTTACCCAATTCAACTTCAATTTATCAATTAATGAAAACCCACTCACCAAAATCACTTTTCACGATCCATCATGCTTCCATTCTTGATTTTTCTCGTAATTCATTAATTTAATGTTCCTCCATTTGTTTATAGATAACTCTAACCCCAACTTTCCCGAACCTAGCTTCTAGGTTTACTGTTAAAGATAAGATAAGATTAGGAGAGATAGAGATAAAAAGAGAGAGATTTAATGATGAAATGAGGGTGATTACGATGGTGGTGGTTAATGATGTTTTCTATTAAAGATAAGATAAGATGGCGGGGAGGAGATAGTGAGACAGAAAGAGAGATTTAATGATGAAATTGAGAGTTGGAGAGGATGAGAATGAAATTGGGTTTCTGGTCGATAACAGGAGAAAATAGAGATAACTAGGGTGTGGAGCAGTTGTATTAGCTTTGATATACAGGGTGGATATGTTGTTGCGTGTTAGGCAAGAGCATCATGTTTGATGTTTGTAGATGGAAGTTGGTTTGGATCCCTTGACTCTGTTAAGCCCATGTCTTCTTTAAAGCCCACTACTAGGTATAAACATGCAAACAAATTACAACAAGATCGCAAGTGGATTCTAGTAGCTTTTTTGCGCCATATTTCTTCTATAATTCTCGTAATCCTTTAGCGCAGCCCTTGCTTTCTGCATTTGACCACCAATTTTCTGATCTTTTTGCCCCTCCAAAGCGCCAAGCTTTATTTACTACCTAAAATCACAAAAAGAAATTAGTAAAAGTAATTATACTTGAAAACAATGAAAATATATAATCTGGGATTGAATGGAGAATTGGAGCACATGAGATGGGATAAATGCCAATAAAATGTTATAGAATTATGCAATATTTGGCACCTATCAGAAAACCACATATGACAAAAACTTGAAACGAAGAAAAAAGTACAACTTTTGACATCTTTATGGATGTTAAATAAACTACGTGAGCTCAAACAATAAGCATCCAAACGTAATATATAGTATATTTTGTTGAAAAGTTTTTACGCTAGCATTCTTAACCGCATATCAAGAAAAATAATGGTTTACACTGTTAAAACGTGGAATTTAGCGTTTTTAACGACTCTTCAAGAAACTTATAAGTTGATATCATCAACTAAATAGACTTTAACTATCGTCTAAAAGATAGTACATAGTTGTTAAACGATAAGTAAGTAATATATAAACAGACGACATTACAAACATAGACCATTCGAAAACAATTGTACAAGAAAGTCAGGTACTTTCTTATCGTATAATTATGTCAGAAAGCATAATTATGTCATGTCACATGGATACAAAGTCTACCGCATGTGTGGGTGATTGAATTATCACCCCCGACCCAAGTCATTACCAAAAACTAGATATTTTAAAACCGTTTGAAAATATACATCAATGGGTTCATCCTTGTTTGTACAGTGTATAAAATACACGGGAGGCACACAAATCAATACAAAGATCCATGCAAGGAAGATTAATGCCAGGATCCATGCATGGAGGTTTCATGCAATATTAATTCCACGAGTTACGCATGGCAGATTAATGCCAGGAGTTATGCATGGCGTGTTAATGACATGAGTTATGCATGGCGAATTAATGCAGGAGGCATGCAAGGAAATTTAATTCAATTTATGTTATTTCGCAATTAAGAGAGGAGATAATTCGCTACTGTATAAATAAGGGGAATTATAACCCTTATGGAAAAAGAAAAGGGGGATGAGAAGATCGAAATCAATGTAATCCATATATCAATAAAATATTTCTCATTAGGGAGATTCATCCGTGGACGTAGGCACAAATCGCCGAACCACGTTAAACCTGTGTCTCTTTATTTGTTTTTCAATTTGTCTCCTAACCCAAAATACACACCAAATATCGATTCAATCGTGTTTCGTGCCCTAGAAATATTTCTGGGTACAAACATTGGCGCCGACTAAGGGGATTCGTGTAAAACGATCGTGTTTTTCCGGTGAGAGAAGCGGAAAATCATTCACTGATTTCAGCAAGAAAATATATATATATATATATATTTAGGGTTCTTAAGAAAAGGTTGCAAAAGTGTTGCAAAAACGAGGAAATGGTTCGTGAAAGAAGTTCTATAGCGTTCATACATCCATTAAAAGAAAAGATGTCTTTAAGGGAGGACTTCGGTGTTCGAGATCCCTGAAAAATTGGTATTCTCTATGTTTTTAAGTCAACGCTTCAATAAGAGTCCGGATATTGGTGATGATACAGAATTCTCAACTACTATTAGACGCACTCCTATTGTCGTAGCCCGAGTTCAATTTTGCAGACCTCGGTCACTAACTCCTTGGACTAAAATCACAGATAAGTTTGTTTACTTTTATATCACTGACGGTATTCATTCTCAAGCCTCAACTGCCATTGTTTTACTAAGATTCATAGAATGCCAATCTATATTTGGTTGCTTATTATCAAGATGCACCTGGCTTTGGTTAAAATTCATTAATAACAATTTCATAAAGAGTTCTAATCATGCTAAAACAGTACACAATAACATCGTGAACAAGTGGAACTTTATAGGCTTTACATAATTTTTTTAAGTTCTCACTCGATCTGGTTTCATTTATTCACGAACTTGTTTAGGGATTTAACCTCATACCAAGTTAATTAACAAGCTAATCTTTATTCTAGGCGGATTATTGATCTTCCGGAATCAAGGAACGGTTACTAGCAAATCCAAAGGCATGATAACATCCTCGCAGCTCGCGACGTCGTCACTTGCTGGAATAAAAATAAGCTACTACTCCATCGATCAAGAACTTTTGGTCCAACTTTGTGGCTGCCTTAGAGATTAATTCTCGTCTTTTGTAATAGTTCGTATCATAATGCCAAGATGTCAGAACATCTACGGGAGTAATCTTTCATTACCACACAACTCCATATAATCACCAAAATCATCGTGTCCGTCAGATCGAGAGGATCTCATCCATAGGATCTGCTCAGCTTCTGGTCCAGCTACCAGTTCACTAACTGGTCCGGCCAAACATGTTCGGCTCGGATCAACCCGGTTCAGATCGGACCCAGACCGTTCGGGTCCAACCAGTCACCTGTCACCGCAGCAATGCATGAACAATTAGCAACGCCACGTCACCATCGCCACGTCATCAACCTACCCAGTTCTACCCTTGTGACACATTGCCACATCAGCATGTACGGTGCCACGTCAGCACTTTATCCAGTCATTGGCTGCCACATCAGTAGTCTTGATACAGTCACTGCTACGTCAGCAACAGCGCACGCGCTTCATTCAAATCTTGTTTCGTGAATAACTTCTTCATTTTAAGTCCGAATTTAGTGATTTTTGGCTCGTTGGAATCGTTTTAAAATCCCTACAACATGAAAGGAAAATTTCTTCTGTTCAAGAAACTTTTATGTGCACTTGAATCAGCAACATGATCGAGTTCGAGATGAGGATTGCATAGACCCTTCAATATTTAGCCTTGGATCACTTCGCAAGCACCTAAAGCCTCACCTTGCACGTGAGCACATAAGTCTTGCTTTTATCGCAAGCATAAGATCTCATCTTGCACGCGAGTATGAAAGACTTGCAGCTTGGCAAACATAAAGTCTCGTCTGAACCACGTGCCCAATGCCCGATATTGGTCCAAAGACTCGTACATAACACAAGCAACAACCAGCCTGCCCGAGCAAAGCAAGTGATAGCCTTGTTACGTTGCGCAGCAAAAAGCCTTGCCCCTGATCGCAAGCACACACTACATTTTACTCAAGACTCGACTAGCTATCGAGCATCACAAGTCCACCACGTGGCAAAAAGTCTCACCTAGCACGTGAGCAAATTTTATTGCAGTTATCACCTTTGGGGGTCTTTGTAATATCTCTACTCACGCTTGGGGGCGATCGCGAGTTACGTCATCGACGATCGACGCGAAGGAAAACAAAATTCTTAACCCCCAACAAGTTGGAGGTTAAGAGGGGGCGATGTTTGTACCGTGTATAAAATACACGGGAGGCACGCAAATCAATACAAAGAGCCATGCAAGGAAGATTAATGCCAGGAGCCATGCATGGAGGTTTCATGCAATATTAATTCCACGAGTTATGCATGGCGTGTTAATGACAGGAGTTATGCATGGCGAATTAATGCAGGAGGCATGCAGGGAAATTTAATTCAATTTATGTTATTTCACAATTAAGAGAGGAGATAATTCGCTACTGTATAAATAAGGGGAATTATAACCCTTATTATGGAAAAAGAAAAGGGGGATGAGAAGATCAGAAATCAATGTAATCCATATATCAATAAAATATTTCTCCTTAGGGAGATTCATCCGTGGACGTAGGCACAAATCGCCGAACCACGTTAAACCCGTGTCTCTTTATTTGTTTTTCAATTTGTCTCCTAACCCAAAATACACACCAAATATCGATTCAATCGTGTTTCGTGCCCTGAAAATATTTCTGGGTACAAACAATCCTATTATTCACAAGTTTAAATATGTACTATATATATGAATGATTCATGGGATTATATCTATACAATTTATATATAATATACAAATAAACATGCATTAATCAAAATACGTATGGTTCATATGGACATTAAACAGAAATATAAAGAAAGTACTCCGCTCTCGGTGAGAAACACCTGTGCAATCAAGTTTCTTGAAAATTTTCAGGAAATCAAGTAAATACCCATTTTACTTCAGTTTTTTTTAACCGTATTTATCAGTTTGGTATGGACGGTGACCCATCTATCAGTTACATTAAATTGATACTAAAACGGATATTTAATGGAAAATACTTTTCCTTGATGTGGAATATGGTTTCTTAAGAAGGTTAAGGAAATAAAGTAAATATGAACTTTAGTTTGTTTTCAGTTCTATAAGTCTCGTATAGATGGTGACAAATCTTCATCAAATGCCTTGAATTTTTGAGATGAATAACTCTTTTAATTGAATGTCATGAATTGAAGGGTTAGGACTCGCCAAGTCAAAAATGACTGTTCGCTAATAATGAACAATTAGTTTTCTTTCGGTTTTTCTTTTGCTTGCAGAACATAGATGGCCACTTGCACATCATTTAGGCGTAATTAACCACATCATGATGACAATTTTTAAAAAATTAATTATGTTTGTCTTTTACGTAAATTAGTGGGCATTAATAGAACTTAGTTTTTTAGTTGCGTTGGTATTGATTTTCTCATTAATGGTTTTTCGGTGTTCTCTTGATTATTTTAGATATGACTCTCGCCAAAGTGTAACTAACAATTAGGGGACTAGTCTTGATTTTCGGTGGCTTAAAAAGAGAGCAGAAGATGTGGCCCCAAAATTTAAGAAAGATTTTCTTTTAATGGTGTCTTTAAAAAAATATTATTATGCTGTCGAAGAGCGCTGGGTCATATTAGACAACCGATAAAAAAAAAGTTACAACTTTTTACGATGTTAGGTGATAAAGATTCTAAAGTTTGTCTTGTTTATAGAAAGAGCCGATTTATGCATAACTTTCTAACACAGACATTGAATTTAGCTTATGGTTCTAACTAAACACAATATTATTCAAGATAGTATATATTTTTAGGTCTTTTAATAAAATGCAAGATGTGGTACGAATCCAATATTTTATTGGCAGCCCCTGTAGTTTTTGGCCCAAAGACGTCCTTTATTCGCTTTTGCCACAAGTTTGATCAGTTAATATAGCAATGAATGCAATAGTTTTACACGAGGAGATCAACATTTTTAATTTACATATATACATTAATTCATCTTCCTTCATTTAATACCTTTTCTTTTTTCCCTTGAATTTATGGCTTCAGACTAAAAATAGAGCGTATTTAAGTCTATTCTCTAACCTATTTCTCTATTCCTTTATTATAAAATGGGATCAAAGGATCAACACCAACAACAAAAACTCTATTTAAGTAGTGGTATGGTGCTTCCTTTACATTGGTGTTAGTTTTGGTTGTTCATATGCTACTGCTCGTCGTAGTAAAAACTACACTTAATCTCTCCCATTCATATCCATCTCCTCTTGTTAACCTAGAAGAATGTAATAGTCCTTACTCATTTGGTTGCAAAAGATTTCTTGATATAAAAGGTACGTACTCGTAAACTGGCTCAAGTTTTATGATTAATAATATTCTAATATTGTCTCAAAAACACTGTTAATCCAATTTCGTATTGATTTTTGTATGGCCAGGTGAAATCTCTCATAAAAAGGTGGGTAAAAAAATTAGAAACAAAAAAATGAGTGAAAGAAACGGAAAAAGAGGTATTGACTGTACGTCAACAAAACTTGATTTGAAGCTAAATTTATCAGTGGTTGAACAGCTAAATATAACAACTACAACACATTCATCAACATCATCAAATTCATATGTTTCACCGGAGAATAAACGTCATGGAAACGATAATAGTAGCAACTCTGAAGAAACAACGACCGTGTTGTCTAATATGGTCTTGGTAGGGTGCCCCAAATGCCTCCTGTATGTTTTCTTAGCAAAGGATAATCTTAGATGCCCTATGTGCAAAACTTCTGATTTTGTTCATATTCCGGATTACAATACCAAGAACAACAAAAAAGCAAGGAAAAACTAGGTTCATATATAGTTTCTTCCATAAATAATAGTGTTTTATACACTATTACTAGTTGGTCTTAATATGACTTACTTTATTTATGGTTCTCCTTTGTTTTAATTACTTTTTTTTTCTTTTCTTGTACTTGATTTCATTTTTGTTCAATCGTTATTATTACTAATGAACAAATAGTTAAGATGAGTGTTTTTCTCTCTTTTATGTTGTATCAATATGGCATGTAATTTACCGATAACTAGATTTTAACTCATCTATATGTGAAAGTAAGACTAGCACAATTCATTACATATTTAAAAGACAATTTTCTCATAGAAGCAAGCAAAAGGCACGAGAAACAAAATTTTCCAACAAATTTAAAGTAACAACCTTTGTTTTTCTCTATTTTCCTTCAATTTTTTTACTCTATGCTATACCTAAAATTTATACTTATTTCACATAGATTTTATGTTTATTCCTTTTAATGTTGTAAATATGACCGATCAATTATTCTCATTACGAATATTATTAGTCTTTATTGTTGTTTGTTATGATGATACATTCATGTACATGATGAGGATGATTTATTCCGGTGTTATGTAGATTATAGAAGTCCAATACAAGATCCATGACTACCGGTTATGATGATAGTTATCATATTATACGCATGTTACCCCTTTGTATAGGAAAACCAAAAGTTGAGGAACATATCAAAGTGGTTGGAAAAAACTATAAAAACACTCTTCTAGCAAAAATGCAATTATTCTTATTCAATGTAGTGAGATCTTTTTTATCGAGCAAATGTTTCTTCCATTTAATTCCTTTGAAACCATTTTCATATTTTCTCGAAATCTTTACAAAACATAAATTATTCTTCTTTGATTCAACCACTTACTGTCTATATTTTCCATGAATCTTTCAAAAAAATGATTGGTCAGTGTTCCGATATAATTTTAATAATCTTTAATTATATTATACAAGAGGGAGGATCCGTTGACATGCCCTATTGTGACGAAATCTAACAAGGTATTATGGCCGTCAGATCTCCAAACTAGACATCCCTGATCTTTTAGATAAACATAACTATCATATTAAAATTTCGGGCGACCTATGACCCGAATTATTTTATTAAATTTGTTTCCTTTATTTAGTGACATAAACTTCATTTGATAACTTTTGTTTGCCTCTGATCTTGATAAAATTTACGTCTTTTCCATGATTATTGAATACTGAGTAAAAATTAAATTTCAGAAATTCCTTTCTCCAAGTATTAACTTGTCTCATCAAACAACCCTTATCTAATTGATTTTACGTAAAATAATTTGCATGATCCTTACATCCGGAATTTGGAGAACCGTATTAAGTATCCACCCAAAGAATTGAAATCAAGATGAAATCTATGCTCCATTGAAAGATATCTCGTCGCTCGTAATTAAATTTTCTTCTCAATTTACATTTAAACCATGCATCCTCTTATTCTCTTTGGAAAGCTTAAAATTTTCAATTTTGTTCCCTCAAACTTAATCAACTAGTTCATCTTCAAATTGATCTAGCATCAAATTTAACAAAAAGACAAATTATAGCACCAAATCTGACAATAAGACATACAAGTCTTTACAACATGAATCTCTAGAACTGGATCAGAGTATATATATCTCAATACATTCTGAACAAACCTTAGAAAGATTAGCTACAAATTCCACCATTATCTCTGCTGATCAAGAAGTCGAGATTTGGAAAAGAAGAAGAAGAAGAAGAAAGTTTTATTTTGAGTTAGATTAATTCTCTATTCATCGTCCATATAAATCTCAACACGAGAGAAAGGTGAAATTACGTACAGTTGAATCGCCGCAATCAAAGTAATAAATACATATAGTATCTAAACAGGTAATGAAAATGCGGGGGTCTAACAACCACACCCAACAATTCGTTTGGCAATCTGAGAGGACTTACTCCAATACGCTTTCTAGAGAATCAACTAGACAGTCAGACTCAACCTAGAGTAAAGTATATCAAAGAGTTTAATATCTCTGTTTCACAATATAATCATCAAATCAAATGATAGAAATCGCGAGCCTGATTATTATGTGAAACAACTTGAACGGTGCCAAAGACCAATGTTCAAGTGTCAATCAATGTAAATCAACGACCAAAGGTTGTATATTCTAATTGATTGATCTAAACGCACAACCTGTGATATTTCAATTATATAAAAAAAATATAATGCGAAAAAGAAATAACACGGACATTAGAATTTTGTTAACGAGGAAACCGCAATGCGGAAAAACCTCGGGACCTAGTCCAGATGGAACACCACACCGTATTAAGTTGCTACGGACTCTAGCCTACTACCAATTAACTTCAGACCGGACTGTAGTTGAACCTAATCAATCTCACATCATTCAACTAAGGTACAGTTGCGTTCCTTACGTCTACGATACCAGCAGATACTACGCACTTGATTCTCTTAGTTGATCTCACCCACAACCAAGAGTTACTACGACCCAAAGTCGAAGACTTGATAAACAAATTTGTCTCACAATGAGAAAAGTATATATATTGAATAAATCTGTCTCCCACGAAATACCCAAGAGTTTTTGTTAGTATTTTGATAAATCAAGGTGAACAGAACCAATTGATAAAATGAGACTTATATTCCGAAGAACATCCTAGTATTATCAATCACCTCACAATAATCTTAATCGACTAGAGAAACAAGATATTGTGGAATCACAAACGATGAGACGAAGATGTTTGTGATTACTTTTATCTTGCATATCGAGAAATTAATCTTGCAGTCAATTATTTCAATTGTACTCAATACGATAGAATCGGGAAAGATTAGAACACGCAACTACAAAGAAAATAATTGGGTGTGGATTCACAATCCCAATGAAGTCTTTCAAGTTGTTAACCTACAGGGTCTCGAATAAACCTAAGGTTAAAGGAGAATCGACTCTAGTTATGTAACTAGTAACACACAGAGGTGTGGGGATTAGGTTTCAGTTCTTAGAGTTCTCCTTTATATAGTTTTCAAATCAGGGTTTGCAATCCAAGTTACCTTGGTAACAAAGCATTCAATATTCACCGTTAGATGAAAAACCTGATTCAACCAAGCTAATATCTTTCAACCGTTAGATCGAACTTAGCTTGTTTCACACAAATGAAATGTAACTTTATTTGGGTTTATGTAACCGTACCCAAACATGTACACCATGTTGGTTCACAAATAGTTAACCGAGGTTAGCCATATGATTACCCTCATATCAACCTTATTTATCTTAACCATAACTAGTTCAAATGACTCAAATGAAACTAGTTAAAGAGTTTTTCAATTGCTATATTCTCATAGAATTATACAAGAATACAATTGAAGCAAAATCGGTTTGTTTCACTTGAATCAATCATGAACATCATAGCCACGGTTTGCAAAGATTGCATTCCTTATTATATAAATATTTATGTTCATGTTTAAAACCGATCTTAGAACTTTAACCTTCAAGTATGCAAACGAGTACGCATACTTGAAATACCCGGACTAAGATTGAGTTACGCCAGTACGCAAACGGGTACGCGAACTTCAAATCCCAGCAGAAATTCTCGGTCATGAACATGTACGCCAGTACGCAAATGGGTACGCATACTTACGTTCCGGATTTCTCAAACCAACATGTACGCAAACGTGTGCGCATACTATGGTTCCTGCACATGGATTATATATGTGCAAGAGTGCACAACATGACATATCCAATAATGGTTAAGTGTTCTAAACTCTTATTTCAATCATTGAAACTTTCTTAGAGGATGACAACAGCCGTTTTCACACACTATTAGCATCAAAGCAATTTTCAAGTTATTGAAGTAATCATTACGAAACATTCCAAGACAACACCAAATGATTGTATCACACAAACCATGTAAGATGTTACTCGGCAATTTTCATATGATATAAGATGAACTTGGTTTGAAAGCTTGCCAACACATATTTCGATAAATATGTAAGCGAGATAAACTCAACTCGAAATCTCAAATGTGTATATAGAAAACTATATCGTAAATACGACTTATGTCTCAATATAGGAGATAGAGTAGAAATAGACTTTCCAGTGATAAATGAGTTTAAGTCTCCACATACCCTTTGTCGACGAAGTTCCACAAGCTCCCTTAGTAGTTCTTCGTCTTCAAATGATGAACACCGTGAAAACTAAGCTCAACTACACAATCTATGTCCTAGTCTGAGATATCTATAAATAGGCTAGAAATCAAGACTTATAGTTTTGATCACTAACATTGACAAACATGCTTGAGATAGCAACGCATCTGAGTTCGACCAGCAAGTGCTCTAACAGTAATGAGAGACCCGGAATATTCATCGATAGTTATGTTCTTCTAAAAATCGAGGATGTCTATTTTGCGAGATCTAATGGCCACAATACCTTGTTAGATATATTATCAAAATAAGGCATGTCAATGTATCCGCCCTCATTATCTAACTTTAAGTAACTCCTTTTTCTTTATATAGTCAAATGGTTTTTATTCCCATAATGATCACTTATATTACATGTTTTTACGATATATTTTAGAGATTCATGACGGTTTGTTCACTTACACGAACATATTTAAGAATATCGTTAATAATGTTTTGTTTGATAGACGGAGATCCATGCGTTTTATGCAAAATTCATGACTACCGAAAAAATAAATAAATGAAGAATAAGAAATTAAAGATTATATGTCTAAATGAGTGGATGAAACCCAAAAACCTAAATTTAATGTATTTTTAGTAGTAGTTCCTTTATTCTTCATTCTTCAATCTTGGAGGGTTACTCGGTGATATCCGATAATCAACTACTATCTTTGTAATCCTAATCCGAGACTTGGGGTTAGTGATCTAAGTCCAACCTAAACCGATCAAGATGGTGTGTGTGATGTTCAAAAGTATAGCTAGGGTTTTATATATAAAGCCTTTACCCTTATATACTATCGGTATCGATAGTTAACCAAACGATAAGTGCCTCGGGCGCTATCGTTTTACTTACAAAATATATCTTAGATAAACTCAATTCTCGACATCCGATAACTGACATGTCGGAATATATCGATAACAATCATCAAATTTCAGTGAGGGATTAATGACCCTACCGATTGGCCTAAGATGTTACTTTTATGAAAAACCGAGTTTCCGATAAAATCTACTTTATCATGGAAAATGAGCCGGAAATGATCAATTTGAAAAGACGAGGGTACCCAAATATACCTCAATCTAAAATTTACCACCTATAAGTCCTTTCTCCGAAAGTGATTGTCTATGGACTCGATTCGAGACTGAGCCTGACTAATTGGTTCACACTTCGTGTGATCGAAATTACATGGATACGAGATCGAGACAATACAACAACGAAGTATGATTACTTGATAATAGGTTGAGACTTAACCAAACACTATAAGATTGCTATCAAGTAATTGGAATTAACGTTTGTGTATTATACTTCTAATTATAATAAAAACAATTATAATTGCGGAAATAGAAAAGTAAAAGACACAACAAGATTTTTTTAACGAGGAAACCGCAAATGCGGAAAAATCCGGACCTTGTCCAGGGAATTAAATAATCTCATTTAAGCCGCTATACAAAATCTAAACCAACTTCGTATAGTTGAGACCAACAACTAAACCTATAGTCTACCTAGTTCCTCGCATCCCCGCGCCTCCAACTTGCAATAAGTCACGCACTTGGAACAATTCCTTTGGTTCGTATTCCAAACAAAGTAAAAGGAACAACAATCTGTTTCGGTAACAACTCTTTTCAAACAACGTGATATGAGTTTGACAAAAGGCTCTTCCGTTTATCTGATAAACTCCTTTCTCGAGTTCTTAGATCAATCTATTCAACAACTACCAAAGTAATTGTGTAGACT
Organism: Papaver armeniacum; assembly: GCA_023531295.1. NCBI lineage: Eukaryota > Viridiplantae > Streptophyta > Magnoliopsida > Ranunculales > Papaveraceae > Papaver > Papaver armeniacum. The sequence goes on from JAJJWW010002260.1 coordinate 78,035, forward strand.
ATGCAATCAATATTATAAATCACAAAGAAATATATTGATGCCGATCTACACAACTAATTGTTGATGGGTGAAAATTACTCCGCCGAATTTGGTAATTTGGGGTGTGATAAGGAATGAATTTAAACCTACAACAAATGCATCGCAAGGTGAGTGCTTGTAGATTCGAGAGATCAATCATGCAAGTCCGCCTAAACCAAGAAATGGCCGTCAGCATTTGTTTGATCACAAAGTGAAGGAGATGGGGTTGATCTTAGGGAGGAAGCCAAAGAAGGTGTTGAGATTGTGAAGGTGTTGGTTTACATGACTTGTGTGAAGATGGTTGAATATGACTGGTATCAACACTTGGTTTTCTCGTCTCGTCTTGTCTTTTCTTGTTCTTGGAAAATAGGGCGGAGAACCTATTTATACAAGTCATTGAGCCTCATTCACGTTTCGTGGGAAGTGGAGGTAGTGGAATGATGGAGTAGTGGAGTTGTGTGTCGGTAACACACGACCGTCTTGCCACTTTTCCTGTTCATCTCTAACCGCCCATGACTTCCTAACACGTTCTTGTGATGGCGCGTTGCACGCCGCACGCCGTAAACCGCCCAGACCAATACCCCGATATGTATCCCCGATTTGTGACATGATTGATGCCAAACTGGAATGTGGATCGTGGATCCACGGAAGATAGCATGTAATCTGAATTGAATAAGCTGCGTTATTCGTAAAGTCGATACTTGTGGAGTATCGTGTGTATTTTATGCGAGTCTTGCATTACGGTGTGGTAAAGTGATGGGTAATGACTCCTCACTAACCAAATAACTCCCGACTGTGGTTGTATAACCAAATTTGGTGAAGTTGGACGGATGAGATGAGCTTTGAGACACTCATCTGCGACCGTTAATGAATATTTGGTTTTTTTGAAGAGGTGCGCAAGCATCACTCTTGAGCTTGGTCGAAACCAAGCATGGGAAGGATTTTGAGAGGACCAGGCCATACATGCGTGTTGACGGCATGATGGTGTAGGTGCCTCGTGTTCCGTTCCTCATGAAAGTGTGATCTGGGCCATTCAATTTGACCGTCAAAGAGGAGGGTCGAGATTGATTTGCGATAAATCTCTTACCGCAAGGGAGCCGCGCGCCATACCTTTTTCCGGCAGTAGCGTTTTCCAAGACGACCTAGCTTGGTCGGTCTTGGCCGGTTGGTTTGGCGTGGAAGACGGTAGGCTGATGTTCACGCCTATGTCTTACCGTCCCATGAAACGTGATCTAAGCCACTCAATTTGACCGTCAAAGAGGAGTGGTTGAGATCGGTTTTGCGAGAAATCCCCTTGCCGCAAAGGAGTTGGAAACCGCATGACATCCCAAGTTTGGGCGTGCGTTCCAAGACGACCCATCTTGGTCGGTCTTGGTCGATCATACCGTGTAGGTGGTAGGCTAGTGTTCACACCTATACTGATTATCCCATGAAAACGTGATCTAAGCCACTCAAATCATCCAGGTGAAGTTGAGTAGTAGAGATCGATTTAGGATTTGGGAGATGTAACCGCGTGAGTTTGGTGGGCGTTTTGGATTAGCCGGCATGGTATGCCTTGGCCGACCGCAAGAGGAGGTAGATGGGCCCACGGTGGTCATGTTAGTATGACCGCCTTGGTTAATCCAATTCGTGACCCTCCATTAAATGGAGAGAAGATGGACGCGCGTGATGACTTTGAAACCTAATTTTGGCTTTCAAGCCGCGCGACCATGCTTTTTTTTGGGCTGGGACGAATTTGTTGTAACCAACCATGGTTGGTTTTGACCGATTGGTCAAGTGTGTAGGCGGTCACATGGTGATTGTGTCGACATGCTGGGGCCCTTTGAGTTCTGCATCTACACCCTCCATCTATACCTGCGAAGATGGATGGTTGAGACCGTTTTACGGCACATGTAATATGCCGCAAACCCTAATTTAGGTTTTCCGCCCATAATGCTTGGTATGGACGGTTTCTTGGCAAGCAAAGGCCAATGGTCGACCATGCGGGTCGGCCGTGTGTATTCCATACCCGCTTGGGGGTGATGGAATTGATCGCGGGTCATCCCAATCATGCTTGTGGAGTTGGATGATCTGCGATCGATCATATCGCGCAAGCTAAGGCCGTGGGTATTCCATACCATGCTTAGGGTGATGGAATTGAACCTGTGGTCACCCAATCATGCTTATGGAGTTGGATGATCGCATCAGATCATATCCGGAGACTGATACATATCAAGTCAGGATGCTCAATCGGGCTAATATAACACACCGAGAGGGGCTCAATCGGGCCAATATAACACCGAGAGGGGCTCGGGCTAATATAACACACCGAGCATCGGCTGACAGGGTATTTCGTACATGGCTTCATTATAGTGCTTGGAGGTTCGTGTTACTCTATATGAGTAACACTCGGAGTCTCATGCCACACTCGGATAATGATTCATTATAGTGCTTGAGGTTCATGTTACTCTATAAGAGTAACACTCAAATCACATCATGCCACACCGATAATGAGTACGGGAAATACAAGGCTGATATGAAATTCACAAGAAGGGATTGTTGCTACATGATCCATTCTTGGTGAATTAAGTGAGGAATATCCAACACTTATAAATGGCTTTATCTTTTACAAGATGTCACGCATGATTTTTCCGGTTTTTTTTACAAATTTAACCTTGAACGAAAGTCCACCATCAACATTAAGTCCGCCCTAGCACATAATGGTTACATTATTGTGTGGTAGGCATGAGATGGTGACATACATACGTGAGAAAGGCGGGATAAAAGGAGTTTAGGAAGAGTGTTGGTCGACCGCTAGTTTCCCACGCCGTTATTTTGTATGGAATCCTTTGGTGGGAGGTTTCTTTCTTTGGGTATTTGAATCAAAAGAGGAAACCAAATAAGGGAGGAATCCTTCTTCTATTGGGATTCTTCTAATTTTCTGGTCTATAAAAGAGACAAAACCCCTTTCTTTTTCTTTTTTTTTTTTTTTTATTGTTGAAGCAGCTCCAGGTCTTCACTTAGTCGTCAATTCCGCTTAGTTGTTGAGCCGGAGCGCTATCAATCTTTGTTCTTAATCGCTAACTTCGTGCGCGCCCGAGGTAAGTTCCGCTCCTTTTTTTTTTTTTTTTTTTTTTATAAAGTAAAACCCTAGTTTGTTAGGTAAACACTTTTGTAAGACATGTGCATGCTTAGCTTTTTCCGCCATCTAGCTTGAATCCCGTAGACACAATTCCCATGAATAAAGAAAATTGTGTTGTGATGTATGCGGATGAATGCGGGCCAGGTGTATCTTTGGAACGTGGGTCTTATTCACATATGCTTGACCGAAATTTGAAACTTATACCGACTTGAAAGTTATACCCGGAGAACTTGAAGTCAATACTGTGACCAAACTTGTTAGGACTAAAAATTCGTACTGATCAATCGGCGAATTTTGTCTCTGGATTTGAATGGTATTTGGACAGAGCCATTGCATGCTCCGCTCGTGGGTTGTGTCTTGCCGTGTGTGACTACACTTCTCATGTGCTTTCATACAAGTTCTAACTCCATCTTTTTTATCTCATTGCGGTAGAAAAGAACTTGTCGATATGTCTTCCGAAGATAATGGTGCTAAGTCGGGAAGTGTTGACAGCTTCAAGGATATGCTTAGAACATCAATGATGAGTTGTTCACCTCGCCTTTTCCAAATATTAGGAAACATCCTTCTCATAAGATGGTCTTGCTTTCCGATTCAGAAAATATGGATGCTGATCCATTCTCTTCTTCCGCACTTGTGATGAGATTTTGCCTCAAAGAAACGAATATCCGCCTTCTCCTATTGATTTCAAGATTTGCCGTACTCCTTTGGGTTCTTATGAGGGATGGATGAGACGCATGTTGAGTAATAAGGGCATTAGGACAATTTGACCAAAGCACAAATCCTCGATGCGGTCATGGCATCCTACCCTCGAAATTAGGAAAGACACCGCGGGCTTGATCACCTTCATTTCTCGGTGGCGTATTTCCACTCACTTTGACCATATCTAGATGGGGAGAGATGACTATTACTTTGGAGAGTGTAGCTGCATTAATGAACCCGCCTGTTGCTGGAAGTCTTTTTACGAACTCTACGATGCGGAGGAGAGTAATTATGCCGCTATACTTCAAAGGCGGCGGTCGACAACGGAGAAGGAGGAGAAAAAGACACGAAATGCTTCTACACTTTTTTGGTGGGTTTCGGAGTGGTCTTCTGCAGAGTTGGAAAACGAGCTCGGCCGATCGCGTTCTGTCTTTATGGCTGGGTCCGAGATATATTTGATGACGGTTCCGGAAAAGAGGACAATTAGACGTGACCTTGTCAAAATTGCTATAAGGCCGGCACAGGGGTGAAGTTCTTCCTCTAGGTGCATTGTTCCTTGGATATTTGTATTCTCATCTCGGACGCTTTAGCAATGGATATGCATGCTTCCCCGGTACAAGAAAGGTGGAGTCGCACGTTCACTTCGCTTTTCTTCAGCGCTCTTATGGGAACACTTCGGAAGTTATGCTCCTACTCCCGCACCTTCGCTCGTTAACTTGTACGGCGGCTCGAGAATCTATAGATGGAATAAGAAGCGTCCTAAAGCCGGTGAAACTTGTGGAGGTATTTGACAATGTTTCTTAGTAGATTTTCGTCCATGGGGCCGATTCACTCTTCCATTGTTCAGCCAAAGACCTTTGGATGATCCCGCGTTGTGTTGCGTCCGATGTCAATACCATGAGATATGGGGAATTATTTACCTGCGTAGTGCATTCCAGATATGTCCCGCCTCTATTCGACGGAGAATTTTCTCGTGACTCGTACAACATTGATCAGTGCTTTCGCCAAATGGGATTCGATCGGGGTGTCCCATTTATCCGTCCACTTAGGGGCTCCGGAAGAATTCCTTCCACAAATTCTTAACGCCAATGTGTTCTTAGACCGGGTGAGCCTTCCTTCGGCCTATCGGGAGAAACCCGGTGGTGACCGACGGTATAAAGAATTTTGGGGAAACAACTGGCGATCTTCCGAAATTTTCGAAGAGTGTTGTGACAGATCCCCGTGGTGAACCATCTTCGGCGTCTTGACGAAGCGTTTCCGGTTGAAGTCGCTCCCAGCCAAACGGACAAGAGGCGAGGATTACGGTCCCAAGTAGGAGAAAGACCTAAGAGGCAAGCATGCGGTCAGGTAGTCCTCAATTCCTCCAATATGCAGTATTTAAATCTTCTCCTCTCGGTTCTTTCATTTTCTCCAGTGTAAATTCTTAAAAAATGATTCTTGCTTGAAATTAGGGAATTTCGAAAGATAATGCCTTCACAAGGTTGGCACGCATTTAAAACGGGAGGTCGGCGGTCTGGTCTTCATGCTGAGAAGTCTGGCGGTACGGACCTTCATGCTGAGAAGTCTGGAGAAACCGCTCCTTTTTCTGACCACGACAGAGATGATGCAAGCTCGGTTGAACAAGGCGCTTTCCTTAGTGATCTTGTCGACGGGGTCGTGGCGGAAATCGCACCCGAGTGAAATAGATGCCGTAAGGAATACAAGGGAGGCGGTGCATTTGTAGTTGAGAGAGTTCCCTTGGCGTCCATCTGAACCGGCTCCTCGACCATATGGCCATTGTGGTGACCTCTTCGAAAGGCCTCCCTGCAACCGACAAGATTCCGTGATCGCCGAATTCTGCCGTGATGCAGGCTGGGGCTTTGTTCGATCCTCCTTTTTTGTCCCTTATCCGGGACATGCGTTGGTTGGTGGATTCAGCGTGGGTTCGGTTTAAAGAGTTGTACGCGGCAATATGGGAGAAACACGGACATATTGCTACCACCACGAAGCTCAAGAGTCGTCTTGCATTGGTCAACCGCGTCCAAGAAGCTTTAGTTTCTATCCGGGGGATGAGTATTGCGACCGGTGGAACGGTTTTACGAAGAGGTGATTGAAGATTGGAGGTGCCATCTGACGTGTTTGCGCAGCATGCCTTCAATGCTCCCCGGTTCTTCAAAGGGTTCTCCGAGATCGTGGAGCTCCAACCTACATGATGAAGTCCTTGTGGTGTGTTGCTCGTCGGGAAGAAGAGGTTGAGAGGTTGTCTAAAGAATCGAGTAAGAAACGAATTTTGTACTCCAAAGGATGAAAGCCTCTCTTGCCAGCGAGAAGGACGAGTTCTTTGTTGAAGGACTTCCCTTGAAAGATTGTAGCTACCGACTTGTTTTTCCTTTTAGATTTTTTTTTTGAGTGATAGTGAGGATTTTCTTCCGACTTCTTAGGTTTTGAATAGGTAATTGAATTGGCTTATTTTGAGATAGTTTTGTGAATAAACTTTTTGAAAGAGATTATGTTAAATGAGGTTTGCATCTTGGTCATGAATGATTGCACATATGAAAGTTGCAAATGTTATGTAAAAAGGGAGGTACGAATGGAAACAAACATGGCGTTTGATCACCGAGCCTCTTTCTCCACGTGCGGGGATGCTAAGTCCCGGTGAATTCTAAACTATCTTTCTTGTAAAGTTGTTGAGTAAAACTTACTTGCCTTTTGAAGCCTCACCATATCGGACGAGGAGTGGCCTCTAAGAAAATCCTCCGCAAGCTATCCTCAACCGAGCTTCTCACGAACAATGCGCTTCAAAGCGTTGCATTCACCGGTGGGGTGATGAAGGAACCGATGGTAATGACGGTACCTCGGATCCATTACTTGTTGATCGAGTAGGTGGGCGCCGCACAGGGGTAGCTTCAACTCTCCATTTCGCACCCACGTCTCTAGTAGCTCAGGATCTTCTTCTTGGGAAGGGGAAATGTAAGTACCTTGAGTCTAGCTTTTCTGCGTTAGCGGGCGTTGCAATGTCTCTCCGTGGCCTTGATGTGGAATAGGAGATGAAGTTGTAAGACTTGGCGGATGTCATCATATACGTGGATCGCTTTGCCTAGGCAAGAGTGATGTGGAAGGTGTCGTAATGTCACTTTGCTGAGAAGTGATCGAATTGAACGTTCCCATCCTCCGTACTCACGCGTTCCTTGATTGATCTCTCCTTCCTCAAGCATTTCTTCACTCAGTTGAAAGGTTGATGCGGGTCGAAACGGTCTTAGGGCTTCGGCGAGGGTTTTTGAGATATAAATCTTCTAACACTGTTCCATAGGCTGCAGGCTCCCTTTCTTTATCGCGAGACATTGTAGTGCTGGACAAGTCTCTTCTCCCGTGGAGTCGTCTCGGATTCTCATCGTCGGACTGGGACCCTGCCTGTTCATCTTTCACGAGTCCCCGCGATTCGCGCTCTTTTGTTTCTCCCGGTAAAGGTGTGATCCCGGCTAAGGATTCACCGTTTCTTGCGGGAGTGGATGCATCCTTCTTGTAATTGTCTTTGCTATGTCATTCAAAAGGCGAAATGTCTCGCTCATTTTCCGGTGATACGGCTTGATTCGCCAAGACATCCTCCAACGTTCAGCTATGCTTCCCATGATATCCGAACCACCTGCGGACTCCGGGTGAAGATACATCGTGACACGAAAAGAAGAATTGAGAATTGATTTTTGTAATCGAGAGATCAATCTCCCCACCGTGGTCGCCAATTGTTGATGGGTGAAAATTACTCTGCCGAATTTGGTAATTTGGGGTGTGATAAGGAATGAATTTAAACCTACAACAAATGCCTTTGCGCGGTGAGTGCTTGTAGATTCGAGAGATCAATCTGTGCAAGTTAGGCCTAAACCAAGAAATGGCCGTTTCCGGACTTGTTTCGGTCACAAAGTGAAGGAGATGGGGTTGATCTTAGGGAGGAAGCGAAGAAGGTGTTGAGATTGTGAAGGTGTTGGGCTATGACTTGTGATGAAGAAGATGGTTGAGTGTTTGAATATGACGGTATCAACACTTGGTTTTCTCGTCTCGTCTTGTCTTTTCTTGTTCTTGGAAAATAGTATGAGAACCTATTTATACAAGTCATTGAGCCTCATTCACGTTTCTCGTGGGAAGTGGAGGTAGTGGAATGATGGAGTAGTGGAGTTGTGTGTCGGTAACACACGACCGGTCTTGCCCACTTTCCGTTCATCTCTAACCGCCCATGACTTCCTAACACGTTCTTGTGATGGCGCGTTGCACGCCGTACGCCGTAAACCGCCAGACCAATACCCAAAAGATGTATCCCAGTTTGTGACATGATTGATGTCCGGAATGTGGATCGTGGATCCACGGAAGATAGCATGTAATCTTTGAATTGAATAACTGCGTTATTGAAAGTCGATACTTGTGGAGTATCGTGTGTATTTTATGCGAGTATCGCATTACGGTGTGGTAAAGTGATGGGTAATGACTCCTCACTAACCAAATAACTCCGACCGGGGTTGTATAACAAAATTTGGTGAAGTTGGACGGATGAGATGAGCTTTGAGACACTCATTGCGGCCAGTTAATGAATATTGGGTTTTTGAAGAGGTGCGCAAGGTCTCTTCACTTGGTCGAAACCAAGCATGGGAAGGATTTTGGAGAGGACCCCATCATACATGCGTGTTGGACGGCATGATGGTGTAGGTGCTGTGTTCCGTTCCCTCATGAAAGTGTGAGCCATTCAATTTGGTCAAAGAGGAGTGGTCGAGATTGATTTGCGATAGAAATCTCTTCTGCAAGGAGTGGCGCGCCATACCATGCGCGTTTTCCAAGACGACCTAGCTTGGTCGGATGGTTGGTTTGGCGTGAAGACGGTAGGCTGATGTTCACGCCTATGTCTTACCGTCCCATGAAACGTGATCTAAGCCACTCAATTTGACCGTCAAAGAGGAGTGGTTGAGATCGGTTGCGGCAATCCCTTTGCCGCAAAGGAGTTGGAAACCGCATGACATCCCAAGTTTGGGCGTGCGTTCAAGACGACCCATCTTGGTCGGTCTTGGTCGATCATAGCGTGTAGGTGGTAGGCTAGTGTTCACACCTATACCCGATTATCCCATGAAAACGTGATCTAAGCCACTCAAATCATCCAGGTGAAGTTGAGCGGCCGAGATCGATTTAGGATTTGGGAGATGTAGCCGCGTGAGTTTGGTGGGCGTTTTGGATTAATAGGGCATGGTATGCCTTGGCCGGCCGCAAGAGGAGGTAGATGGGCCCACGGTGGTCATGTTAGTATGACGGCCTTGGTTAATCCAATTGTGACCCTCCATTAAATACAGGGAGAAGATGGACGCGCGTGATGACTTGAAACCCTAATTTTGGCTTTCAAGCCGCGCGACCATGCTTTTTTGGGCGAGGACGAATTTGTTGTAACCAACCATGGTTGGTTTGACCGATTGGTCAAGTGTGTAGGCGGTCACATGGTGATTGTGTCGACATGCTCCGGCCCTTTGAGTCGCATCTACACCCTCCATCTATACCTGCGAAGATGGATGGTTGAGACAGTTTTACGGCACATGTAATATGCATGCAAACCCTAATTTAGGTTTTAGCCCATAATGCTTGGTATGGACGGTTTCTTGGCAAGCAAAGGCCAATGGTCGACCATGCGGGGTCGGCCGTGTGTATTCCATACCGCTTGGGGGTGATGGAATTGATTTGTGGTCATCCAATCATGCTTGTGGAGTTGGATGACTGCGATCAGATCATATCTGGCAAGCTAAGGCCGTGGGTATTCCATACCATGCTTAGGGTGATGGAATTGATCTGTGGTCACCCAATCATGCTTATGGAGTTGGATGACTGCAATCAGATCATATCCAGGAGATCGATACTGATCAAGTCCGGATGCTCAATCGGGCTAATATAACACACCGAGAGGGGCTCAATCGGGCTAATATAACACACCGAGAGGGGCTCGGGCTAATATAACACACCGAGCATCAGCCTGTACGGGTATTTCGTACATGGCTTCATTATAGTGCTTGGAGGTTCGTGTTACTCTATATATGAGTAACACTCAGTCTCATGCCACATCGATAATGATTCATTATAGTGCTTGGAGGTTCATGTTACTCTATAAGAGTAACACTCATCGTCATGCCACACTGATAATGAGTACAGGAAATACAAGGCTGATATGAAATTCACAAGAAGGGATTGTTGCTACATGATCCATTCTTGGTGAATTAAGTGAGGGAATATCCAACACTTATAAATGGCTTTATCTTTTACAAGATGTCAGCGCATGATTTTTCTGGTTTTTTTTTACAAATTTAACCTTGAACGAAAGTCCACCATCAACACTAATCAATCCAATCTATCAAAAGATAAACCGATTATAGTTGGATCCCCAGTGGATCAAGTTTTGTGCACACCAAAGATTATATGAACTCAAATAAGAAATCTTCTTTATCTTCAAATCTTTTTAGATCTTCAATAAAAACCTGGACACAAACAACTTGTATCTCTTATGATCAATCACACACAGAACGGAGTCTGTTAATGATGGATTATCATAAGACGTTTTTAGATCTACAAACAGTCTATAGATCCCCGTCGATACTTCGATCTAGTATGAGTGAATCTTATATCATAAGAGAAGATTCTTAAGCATAAACAAACTAGGTGCAATCAAAGTTCAACAACCGTTAGTCAATCAAATCAATCAAAAACTAATAATAAACTGCAATCATCTAGTTTCCCACCAACGGTACTCGTAGAGCTTCCCAATCCCAAAGAAGTCTTTATAACGAGCGGTCTTAAGAGATTTCTCCTAATTAGGGTACTTTCCTCTCCGAATAGACAACTCCACCAATAACAACACAACAAGGTAGTTTTTCTAGCTCTGAGGATTAGTTTGCTTGAAATGCAAACTTCAATATTTATAGACCAAGCAAGTTTGGACACCAAGGAATTTCCAAAACCGAATATTCTCAAAGATATGCAATAAACGCCCAAATCGGTTTTCATAATTCCCCGAAATGCTCTAATTCAAATATTGACCGAAATCTCAATATAAAATCTCGAATTAGTAAATGCACATTACCAATTATTATTTTCTAAAGATATGCATTTAATTGCTGGAAATTAAAAGCATATAAAACTAAAACCTTAATTAAAAGATTCTCAATTTATTTTGATCCAGATTCTCCTTTAGTTATTAAGGAATATCTTTGAACAATAATAGGTAAGAATTATTGCACGTGTTCAAAGTATGTCGACATCTTTACTTTGTAAATCTTTTTTCATATTTACAATCTTGGAACTGATTTGCCACACTTCCAAACGAAGTTTAGAATTGGTTCATCGATTTCCAAGAACTATGTGATTGATCAAAAATATTCAATCACCATTCATGGGTTTAACGGTTCTACCAAACACAAGTTCGGTTCTACCTCCAAGTGGCTACTAGGATCGGTCAAACTAGTTTCCATAAAATGGCTAACTTAGTACCAGGATCAGTTACCACTATTTATGGTACTTATTTGTGATAGGTTGCACAAGTTATAGGATCAGTTACACCAATAACTAAAACTTATTAACTGATCGCTGTCGTAAGCGACACAAATATAATTACACTTTCTTACTACTCAAAATATAAATATAGCAAGGGCAAGAAAGGATCAGATCCACGTAGAGGTCTAGGTTGTCAAATTGTTATGGTCCCTATAAATAACACCGGTAGTTTTGTGATTTTATAAACTAAAATAAGATAAAAGCAAATAAACAAAAGCAAACAAATAAGATAGAAGAGATATTGGTTAAGGATTTCGTTTTCATTCACTAACATGCTTTTCACAAAAACTAGAATTGATATTTAATCTCAACCTTTATCAAAGACCCTAGAATACCTTGATCGCAAGAATATCCCCAAACCTCCTCATGTCATCAACAAACACATTAAAAGATGCGAATATGAATTCTACCTAAAGGAACAACCTAACGTGTAAAAGCACTAATCAAGTTTAATTCCCTAGATGCGTTAAGTTCTATGAAATCGGCCAATCAAAGCAATTGAACGTGGAAAGCGCACTAATTCAATTTAACAAAGGTTACGATTCACATATGATCATAAGAATATATCAATACAAACTATAACCATATTATGCTACTTGTATCCAAGGAATATCACTTTTGCGTATAATAAACCCTAAACTAGCAATAGATGTGATTAGAAGTTCTACCAATTTGCAACTTGACAAAACAATCAATCAATCATAAAACAATATTTTCAGAGAATTGCAAACGATAATTATGAGACAAAACTAATATATTGAATCAAAGAATCATATTATGTGAAATCCAACTATTCCATAACCAATAATAAACTTAGGTACTCATATTCAAGGAGTTCATCACAAGAAGAAAGAGAAGAAACTTCATGGTTCTAAACCCTAGAACAAAGTAGAGATAATAAAACGTGATAGATAAAAGATCCAAAAGATAGAAGTCCTCTCTTTTATATATTCCTCAATTTCCATAAAGGATATTCCTTCCAAAATTAGGTTTTGTCTTCAAGTCCATTAGTTGGAAATTCACCGGCCCACCATGGAGAGAAACCAGGTGTAGAAATTTTGTCCCAAAAACATTTCACGGAAAATCGATTATGGCTAGGAATCCCGCCTTAAAAGTCAATCGGAAAAGGGTCTCGGTGACCGGCCAAGTCAAACCAACCACCCGGCCAACGGGTCGACTGCGGGTCAATCGGGTCAAGGTCGGTGGGTTAACTCGGTCAGCAGACCGAGTTAATGAGTCGGAAAGTCAACCAGTGACAAGGTCGAGTTGATTCGGCCAAATCAGAAAGCACAATGATTGTGCTTCACCCGCAACCATCAGGCCTGATCGCACTGACCATGATGGTGTGCTTCACTAACTTATCCAGCCATGTTGGCCCTAACTTGCCACTGCACATTCTCAAGCCAAATTACTACAACCGGCAGCTATCTTCCCTTTTGTTCTTGGCCATTTGAGCGCATCCATAACAAGCATTCAATAGCTCCACACCCACCCACGTGTCTTCCCCGCAATGCACATTACCAAGACTATCGCCTTCATTCTTTCTTAACCAAGCCAAAGAAAAAGCTTCATTCCTTGCAATGACACTCCTACATTGCAGCTGCAAACCTCATTCTCCATTTGCATTTACACAAGCTCTCACCAATAGGCCACATTCACAACAGACCAACAACTCCACCGCCATTACTGACCTTCAAGCCATCACCGCTTTGACACCGCAAACTCCAAAACTCCTTCGCTTCAATAATCGCCCTACATCCTACGCCTCCCAGTTTAACTCCTCTCCCACCTTTGCCTCAAACCACTCCATAACCCTTGTAGCTCAAATCCATGACTTTAAGTTGCTCAAACACAACAATCTCCATTGAGTGGCTCATAATCCCCACTATTCACAATCTGCCACAGTCCCATTTGTAACTTCACAAACTCGCCCCCGCCTTTTGAATCCACCGAGACACCACCATCAATACCCACGAGCAATCTCTCGCATTTAAACCACTCCCGCCTTGCACCAATAACTTAGCTCAACCATTTCCTCGCTCCAATACGCCATACGGCCAGAAGATTCGCAAATTTACCGGACCACCACCATTTCATGTCTTCACGGCTTCTAACAAACCCACACAACACCGGATTGCAGTGCAGAGTTGCCGTAATCTTCGATTCAAGTCCACACTCCATTGTTAGCCATGGCATGACCACGTTGAGCCCCAGATCCTAACCACATCGGGGAGCAAGACTGCAACAAGACAAAGATACCGGTGCTTCGTGCAAACTCCCAAGTGTAACTGCCAACCTCGATACAGAATCGGCTTCCTTGACCTCGGTTCCTCCACCAATGATTCTTAGCCCGAGCTCCATGGACTTTTCTTAGCATCACCACTGCATATTCTTTGCCATTTCAACATCCAGACTCCCTTCAAACACCACCAGAACCTTCAAACTCTTGAGCCATTGTTTCACTGGCTCGCGCCAACACCCTGCAATTCCTTACATATCCTTACTCGAGGCCATAATTCACACAAACATTGCAAGTGCATCCTTCTCTTTCCCGCTTTCCTTGTTCAATTTCCTTAGATTCGAAAACCCTATCAGCCTTGCATTTTAGCTCAAAAGCAACTGCACCCGCGCTGCCATCTCAACTCAGGCTAACCCATTTACTCCACCTGATTCCACATTACAGCTCCACCAACTTAACACCAGACGCATCCAAGCTCGAAACCCATCTCAATTTTCATGTAAATCTCACAAACCCCTTCTCTGATTCATCTCTTAGCTCTCGATCCATCGAACCCTAATCGATCTCTCCCTGAGCTTCGCCTATGCCTCCAAGTTCTCGCTCAAACCCCATGGCGTAAAAAATCCATCTCCTTCTCAATTCGAACACCACCCCGATTCTTAGAGAATACGGCCATCGATTCAAGACCCCAATCGACTAAAGAGCATCAAGAACTCCTCCTTCTTAACAATGAATCGAACCCAAAATCCATCTCCTTCTCAATTGCATCTCTCGAATCCAACCGCATCATCTTCGCTCGATCTCAACCAAAATCACCACGTAACCCATGAATCTCTCGATACAAAGCAAATAGTAACAAAAGAAAATGGGAAAAATTCCTCAATTCCGATCTAGATAAGGCCCCGTGAGTGGGATTGCTATTAGCACCCCAAGAGTGGATACGGGCCACCCATCCGGCGACCCCTAACGTAAGTGTCATGTCTTTTAGTACTCCTCCCAAAATAGTTGCCCCCAGCCTTGACTGGGCTCCGGATAGTATTTGCCTACGAAATGACAATTTTGTCCTTTTCGCTCAATTTTGGTGATTTCTCCTTCTTTTCGTCCGGTGCGACTCAGTACCTAATAACTCAAAAGCACACATAAGATACATAATTCACACGAAAATTCGCAAAGAAAGCATAAATACTAGATATTAAATTAGGTGTTTTAGACACCTATCGATTCCCCCACACTTAGACTTTGCTTGTCCTCGAGCAAATCAAACAAAACAATAAAATACAACAACTCCGTGTCGTCGAGGCTACGGTTAATTTTAGCATAAATAACAAGCCTTTAAACCCCTAGGTGTCCCCAAGTGGACGAGTTATAGTCTCGTGAAGGTTTACAAGATCTACCTACAAAACCTATATTTCCAACTCCGTCTTATTCGTGACAAATCAATGAACGAATCCAAAATGACTACAGGGAGGAGGTACCTTGCAAATTCAATTCATTGATTTGTAAATAAACTCTAATTAGATAGTCGAACAAGCCACAATACTCGGAAACTAACAAACCACAATCACAATGAAAAGATTAAGAAGATGGATAAGATGTAGATGTTGGCGAATATTCTCAAGTGTTCGATGTTTCCCATATCTCACCTCGAAGGTCTTTGCTAAGATGAACCTAATCCTATTGGATTGAGCTACTTAGTGCTGAATGCTACATCAATCAATTGGCATATACAAGGGAACCAAAAGTGACTTTATTCAACACAATAATATAAATAATTTTTTTTTTTTTTTTTTTTTTATTATTGGATCAAACTGGATCCAATTTTTTAGACGGCATGATTAGATCTTTTGGATCCAAGCGCATGCTTCTTGTCAGCAAGTACATGATAGTTGCCTTGGATCCTGCATTCCACGCTTGTTTAGGCGACGGAGACAGGGACTACGTTTCACACATACCGCTATTCCCAAGTGTCATTTTTATTCCGTTTTGGTCTAATTGATCGGTCTTTTTTTTTTTTTTTTATTTTTTTTTTTATTTTTTTTTCTTTTTTTTTATCCCTTTTTTTTTTTTTTTTTTTTTTTTTTTTAGTAACTCAATCACTCTAATTCATCCTAGCAAAGTAATAACACGTCGATTTTTAGTGACCCACCAAAGCACTTAGAGAACAATAGATAAATATGGAAAAATAAAAATAGAATGCGATATGGTGATATTCCGAGATATGGTAACAACTATCATGTTAATTTGTGATTTCGAGTTATATTCTTCCCTTTTAGTTAATTGGTTCCTCAACTCCTGCATTCAAAATGGTTCCATCCACTAATGGTGTCAAAAACAAACATATAAATGCTCCCCCCACACTTAAACTTCACATTGTCCTCAATGTGTAAAACCGAAAGTTCTGAATTCTGACGTAACAGCAGATAAAACGCAAAAACTGTGCAAATTGGTAAGGAATTTGGAAAAACTCCATTTCACAAAAGTTGTTCACCTACGTGTTTTCTACACAGTGTCAAAATTTCACAGTGTTTCGATAAACGGTCTGACAGTTATGGTCTCTGGACTGAACTACGCGCAGTCTGAAATTTTCTCGACGAAAAGGTATTCGTCATAATTCTCTTCTAAGATAGATTACGGACTCAATGAAATTAAACATAGGGATGCAAATATGATATAAAAACAGTAAAAAAAAAAAATAAACGAAACAAAAATAAAAAGCAAAAGGATAAGAGATACAAAACCGGTGGGTTGCCTCCCACTAAGCGCTTGTTTTAAAGTCGACGGCCCGACTTAGCTTCTTGTAAGATTCATTCCCCCATACACCAACAATCTGAAAAGTTGGGGATCCTTCCATAGAACCTGTTTTTCAAACACTAACTTCACACAAATATTAGTAATATAAAACAAAAGTGAAGCTATGAACCGATAAAAGCTTCCCCACACTTATTCTTGTCCACACTTGGAAGTGTATAAAGAATATAGACATCGGGTACTTCCACGGTTTCCGGTTCCATAACCTGCATAGTATGAGAATCAAGTATCTCTAATGACGGAAAACGAGAAACAAAGTCATTCAACAATGTTTTGAAGCACATACATTCAAACCAATAAGAGGTAAAGGAGAAGAAACAATAGGCAAAGGGTTAGATAAACCTTGCACAATATCTTGTATCACGGAATCCTCTTCATCCTTGAAAAACTCAAGTGAATTATTCACCTCTTTTATATCATGGTCCTCTATCAAACCTTGCAACCATTCTGTCCGTTTCTCGCCTTAACCAAAGTATCGACATAAACATCATCATTACATTCATTCACAAGTTCAATTGGGTCTTCCACAATATTGGTCATAACGGTCTCATTCTCAACATCTTCCTCCTTTTTGTTGTAAGGCACATACTCTTTATGGATGCAAATATTGTCATAAGGAATTTCTTTAGAACACTCATAAATGCATCATCCTCAAGCTCTACCTTTTGAATAGGCTCTTGATCATTATAAAGATCAATGCTTGAGTAATCCACACAAGTGTCGACATATTCCTCTTCATCTTCATCTTGATCCCAAAAAGACTCCTCGGTAATGTCACCATGAGTTGTTTCAAGCAATGTATCATAATCACCGTCACTATCATAGTCAACATAAGATTGTTCCTCGCTGAATTTAGTGTTGCTAAACTCGAACTCATCCTTTTGAATAGGTGAATGATCATTATTAAGATCAAGAGTTGAGTTAACTACACAATTATCAACGAAAGTGCCCAAGGATTGGCCTTTTTCAACATTAGCATCAATCAAATATTCATCACAAACCATATGCACATTAGAATTATCCATATCTTCCTTGTATTGATCAATGTCTCTTCGCAAAATAGTCATACCTTCACGAAGTTCTTGGAGTTGCTCGTTTGTAGTCTCTTTAGCTTTTCGAAATTCCTCTTGTAAAAAGGTGGAAACTTTATCTATAAAATTAGAGACTTTTTGTTCACAAGCATAAGAATCCTCCCATCCTTGTTTGTTCACACACATACTCACCATAAGGTTGTTGAGGAAAACCACAAGGTTCCATGGAATATTGGTCATAACCAATGAATTGGTTTTGATTATACCCATGGAATTGGTAGTTATCATATTGTTGAGGTTGAAATCCGTATCCATCCACGTAATATGCTCCTTCCATAGAAATAAGCACCGAAATAATTCTCAAAACAAGGTTAAAACCCTAAAATAAGAAAAATAAAAAAAAATAAAAATAAAACAAAAAACAAAAAACTAAATACAAAAATAAGAAACCAAAAACAATTGACAACCGCTGCCTCCCCGGCAACGGCGCCAAAATTTGATCGCTGTCGTAAGCGACACAAATATAATTACACTTTCTTACTACTCAAAATATAAATATAGCAAGGGCAAGAAAGGATCGATCACAGAGAGGTCTAGGTTGTCAAATTGTTATGGTTTCCTATAAATAACACCGGAAGTTTTGTGATTTTATAAACTAAAATAAGATAAAAGCAAATAAACAAATAAGCAAACAAATAAGATAGAAGAGATATTGGTTAAGGATTTCGTTTTCATTCACTAACATGCTTTTCACAAAAACTAGAATTGATATTTAATCTCAACTTTTATCAAAGACCCTAGAATACCTTGATCGCAAGAATATCCCGCAAACCTCCTCATGTCATCAACAAACACATTAAAAGATGCGAATATGAATTCTACCTAAAGGAACAACCTAACGTAAAAGCACTAATCAAGTTTAATTCCCTAGATGCGTTAAGTTCTATGAAATCAAAGCTAATCAAAGCAATTGAACGTGGAAAGCGCACTAATTCAATTTAACAAAGGTTACGATTCACATATGATCATAAGAATATATCACTACAAACTATAATCATATTATGCTACTTGTATCCAAGGAATATCACTTTTGGCGTATAATAAACCCTAAACTAGCAATAGATGTGATTAGAAGTTCTACCAATTTGCAACTTGACAAAACAATCAATCAATCATAAAACAATATTTTCAGAGAATTGCAAACGATAATTATGAGACAAAACTAATATATTGAATCAAAGAATCATATTATGTGAAATCCAACTATTCCATAACCAATAATAAACTTAGGTACTCATATTCATGGAGTTCATCACAAGAAGAAAGAGAAGAAACTTCATGGTTCTAAACCCTAGAACAAAGTAGAGATAATAAAACGTGATAGATAAAAGATCCAAAAGATAGAAGTCCTCTCTTTTATATATTCCTCAATTTCCATAAAGGATATTCCTTCCAAAATTAGGTTTTGTCTTCAAGTCCATTAGTTGGAAATTCACCCGGCCCACCATGGAGAGAAACCCTGTAGAAATTTTGTCCCAAAAACGCTTTCCGGAAAATCGGGATTATGGCGGAATCCCGCTAGGAAAAGTCACCGGAAAAGGGTCTGGTGACCGGCCAAGTCAAACCACCACCTGGTCAACGGGTCGGGGGCTGCCGGGTCAAATCGGGTCAAGGTCAGTGGGTTAACTCGGTCCAGTACCGAGTTAGCTGAGTCAGAAAGTCAACCAGGTGACAAGGCTGAGTTGATTCTGGCCAAATCTGTAGCACAATGATTGTGCTTCACCGCAACCATCGGGCCTTGACTGCACCGACCATGATAATCGTGCTTCACTAACTTATCCAGCCATGTTGGCCCTAACTTGCCACTCGCACATTCTCAAGCCAAATTACTACAATGCAGAGCCATCTTCCCTTTGTTCTTGGCCATTCTAGCATCCATAACAAGCATTCAATAGCTCCACACACCCATCGTGTCTTCCCCTCGCAATGCACATTACCAAAGACTATCACTTCATTCTTTCTTAACCAAGCCGGCAAAAAGCTTCATTCCCTTGCAATGACACTCTACATTGCGGCTGCAACTCCTCATTCTCCATTTGCATTTACACAAGCTCTCTTAATAGGCCACATTCACAAAGTGACCAACAACTCCCTCGCCACATTACGGCCTTGACCATCACCGCCTTGACACGCAAACTCCAAAACTCCTTGTAACTCAATAACTCGCTCTACATCCTACGACTCCAGCTTAACTCCTCTCCGCCTTTGCCTCAAACCACTCCATAACCCTTGTAGCTCAAATCCACCAGCTTAAGTTGCTCAAACACCAACATCTCCCAGTAGTGGCTCATAATCCCCACTATTCACAATCCGCAAATCCATTTGTAACTTCACAAACTCCCGCCCCGCCTTTTGAATCCACCGGACACCACCATCAATACCCACAGGCAATCTCCGCATTTAAACCACTCCAGCCTTGCACCAATAACTTAGCTCAACCATTTCCCGCTTCCAATCTGCCATACACCGGTAGCGTATCTCGCAAATTTACCAGACCACCACCATTTCATGTCTTCACAGCTTCTAACAAACCCACACAACACCAGATTGCAATTCTGTAGTTGCATCAGAATCTTCAGTTCAAGTCCACACTCCATTGTTAGCCATGGCATGACCACAGTGAGCCCCAGATCCTAACCACATCAGATGCAGCACCTGCAACAGCACAGCATACTGGTGCTTCTGTGCAAACTCCCAAGTGTAACCTGCCAACCTCCAGCCCTGTAACTCAGCTTCCTTGACCTCAGTTCCTCCACCAATGATTCTTAGCCCGAGCTCCATGGACTTTTCTTAGCATCACCACTGCACATTCTTTGCCATTTCAACATCCAGACTCCCTTCAAACACCACCAGAACCTTCAAACTCTTGAGCCATTGTTTCACTGGCTCGCGCCAACACCCCCGCAATTCCTTACATATCCTTACTCGTGCCATAATTCACACAAACATTGCAGTGCATCCTTCTCTTCTGCTTTCCTTGTTCAATTTCCTTAGATTCGAAAACCCTATCAGCCTTGCATTTTAGCTCAAAAGCAACCGCACTAGGCCGCCATCTCAACTCAAAGCAACCCATTTACTCCACCCGATTCCACATTACAGACTCCACCAACTTAACACCGCACGCATCCAAGCTCGAAACCCATCTCAATTTTCATGTAAATCTCACAAACCCTTCTCTCGATTCATCTCTTAGCTCTCGATCCATCGAACCCTAATCGATCTCTCCCTGAGCTTCAGCTATGCCTCCAAGTTCTCGCTCAAACCCCATGGCAGAAAATCCATCTCCTTCTCAATTCGAACAGTCACCCCTGATTCTTAGAGAATACAGCATCAGATTCAAGACCCCAATCGACTAAAGAGCATCAAGAACTCCTCCTTCTTAACAATGAATCGAACCCAAAATCCATCTCCTTCTCAATTGCATCTCTGAATCCAACTGCATCATCTTCTGCTCGATCTCAACCAAAATCACCACAGAACCCATGAATCTCTCGATGCAAGCAAATAGTAACAAAAGAAAATGGGAAAATTCCTCAATTCCGATCTAGATAAGGCCCGTGAGTGGGATTGCTATTAGCACCCCAAGAGTGGATACGGGCCACCCATCCGGGCAGCCCCCTAACGTGGTCATCATGTCTTTTAGTACTCCTCCCAAAATAGTTGCCCCCTAGCCTTGACTGGGCTCCGGATAGTATTTGCCTACGAAATGACAATTTTGTCCTTTTCGCTCAATTTTGGTGATTTCTCCCTTCTTTTCGTCCGTGCGACTCAAGTACCTAATAACTCAAAAGCACACATAAGATACATAATTCACGAAAATTCGCAAAGAAAGCATAAATACTAGATATTAAATTAGGTGTTTTAGACACCTATCATTAACCTATTACAAGGATCGATTACACATCTTGTGATTAGTCCCACCAAGTTCTAGGATCGATTACCCAACGACTAGGAATGGTCACACCAATTACAAATATCAATCATACCATCTCGGGTGATTACTTAAGATTGGTTTCACTAATAAAAGTCATACCGATACATAAGTCGTGCATTGTGAATAGTTTTACCAAGATACATAAACAAGTTATGAGCGGTTATACTAAACACACATATTGGTAATCCAAAGATTTGCAATGAATAACAATACCAATAATCCTAGCGATTTCCCTTTCGATTCACAAAACAAGTTTATGAATGTACTTCCTTTAAACGAATGTAAAACATTGTTTCCTAGGACCGAAATCTTCACCCATACCCATACATAATCACAATAGCATTCATAAAATTATGTCGATGTCTTATATACAAAGTTCAAAAGATTGGAGTTACACTTCGTATTGTAATTCCTTAATACTACGTCTAACTAGAGTATAATCATTCATAGCTTCGTAGTTATGTTTTCAATATAGCACGACTTGAAAGATACGTTAGGAATGAAACAATTCAAGTCAAAATATTACTAACCTCAAGAGGAAGGATGATGTCGTCATTGTAGATCTTTACTTCTTCACATTCTTCAAGTCTTCGAGTGCACATTGTATGTCTCATATCCTAATAACTTTCTAGCTAACCTATACGAAGTTGACTCTAGTAAATAATCAAGCGACTCTTTAAATGAGTTTTGGTTCACTAAAACATGACAACCAAACTTGACATACCAACGCTTGGTGGGTTCAACCGAGCTATGCTCTAACAGAGACACAAATTTGTTTCCCTCATAATAGCCATATTATATAGCTCTTGGATACGTTACGAGATAAGAGATATGATGTTAGAGCATTGCTCGGTCGAACTCACAAGTGTTTCTATCTTAAGTTTGGTAAATTTAGTTGTAAAAATACAATTAGTTAAGTCTTGGACTAGGATAGAAGTGTAATTGAGAAACGAACATCACGACAGTCATCAATGCGTTCTATCGTTTGAAGGTGAAAATCAACCGAAGCTTTTGGAGAACTTCTTCAACAAAAGGTAAGTGAAGAATGAACCACCTATTTATCAAATTATATTCACCTTTCCATCTATGAGAATTGTCTCATAACTAATTAGACTATCGTAAGCATATCAAGAATTTCGTAATCATATCAAGAATTTCGACTCAAGTTTATCTTGTAATTAGCTCTCGAAATATATGTCTAAGCTTAATAAACAGTTCATACTTGATGAATTTTAGTTAAGAATAATTTATTGTTTGCAATCAAAATCATGATTCAAGAATTATCATTCGAAAATTAACATGGAACAGTGATATGTGTCATTGATGTTATTCGGGAATGTTTCGAATCGATTTAGAGAAATATAAAACTATTGTAAATTCGGATACAAGACAATATATATATCAGTCTTACAAACTGAGAAAACTGTTATAGGTCTGAAGCCGTAATACACACTCGCACACGTAACAAAGTAGCTATATGTCGACAAATAAATTTTGGGTGCACATATCTGTATGCACACCTTAAAAAGGTCTATGAACTCATGAAACCAGATCGGTACGCAAACCAATACACTTACTAGAAAAGAATTGCTGGTCCCGGAACCGGTTTGGTATCCATACCGGTACATGTACCAGAAAAGTTATGTGAACTCCGGAACTGGTTATTGTCTTAAGGTATCCATACCATGTACCGAAAAAATTCCGTGAACTAAGGAACTCGGTCATGTTATAAAGTATACATACCGGTACATGTACTTTGACTTAACATTCAGAACAGTTAATTATTTGTACCTTGTACATTACCATGTCGATTAAATTCTTATACATTTAAATTATTTCACCGAGATAATTAATATTTGAATAATCTCTAGAAACACCATAGACATATTTGATCACATAATTGCGACTCGAGTCAAGTCTTAAGTGTTTTATGAAAATGCTCATGCTTATAGTTCAGTTGGCTAGTTTCGACTAACCATTCATGAGCGTGGTCTTTGTACACGGTTCATTCTAACCAGAGTGTATATATTGTTATGTAAATCAGATTCAAAGATTCATCTAACCGTGGATATTTTTGTTTGGTTCCAAAGCTATGTTACCTTAAACCTAAAGCAACCTATGCTTTAAATGTCTGCAAAAGGGGAACCTCAAGCAACTGGGATCTTTGAATCCCGACACTACTTTTCTTGGTGTGTCATAATTGCAAAACTAGAGTCTTCCTCTTCCTAAAACCCCTTTAGGGTTTAGCGACTACAAAGAATTTATAGGGGTTCGTGAAGCCAGGTCCATCTATTGTTTATCTGATAGCTCGAGTATCCCGATCTTGTTCGATTATTGAGCAGCTCACTTGAACAAGATAGATAGTAAATCGTCAAAGTTCTCTTCGTCTCAGACTTGATTGATTCCACAAGTTAATACTTGTGAGGTGAATAATAATCTAGGTTTCACTTCGGGTTACATAAGTACAGATTTTAAGGTTATATAGACTTTGTCTATTTCTATTGATTTCCAATCACCTTGATCTACGATCAAAAAGGAAATCACACATATATGCTTATCTCAGGAGTGATTGGTTTAAAGTATTCAATTGACTTGAAGCAACTCTTAGGTCAGTAAAGGACGTCGGCTAAGGGAATCAATTGCGGAGTCCTCATCGGGATTCAAGAGGCGTAAGGAGCGCGATCAGAATCAATTGATGTGAGGGTTTAATTCGGTCTCAACTACATTCCATTTCAAAGTTAATTGGTAGTAGGCTAGTGTCTCAGCGACTTAATACAGTTTGGTGTTCAATCTAGACTAGGTCCTGGAGTTTTTCTGCATTTGCGGTTTCCTCGTTAACAAAATTTCTGGTGTTTGTGTTATTTCTTTTCCGCATTATATTGTTTATCTTTATAATTGAAATATCCCAGGTTGTGCATTAATCAATCAAAGTAGATACATCCATCCTTGTTTGTTGGATATGACTTGATTGATTACTTCGGAAATTGATCTTTATAATCATCCAAGTAATCTTACACGTAAATCAGGTTCACAGACTAGTCTCTATAAAATTTCTGATTATGAGAGAAAGGGATATAGCCCTGAATACTATTCTTGATTGAGATTCATTAAGTTGAACTCTTGGAATTATATTTAAGTTTGTCCATACAAATTTCCTAAGAATAAGTTGGTGGTGTAGTTTGGTTTTAGAGTTTTCAATTGGTATCGAAGTGAAAACACGTTTAAGACCTAATAAGTCCGTGTTTGAACGGTTTGACTATATGGACAAGAGTGCGATCTCAATAAATGTACCACTGGATCCGGGGGATTCTTTAATTTTCTTCCATGATTGATTTAATTAAATCTATAGAATAAATTCTTTCTCAACCTCCTTCAGTTTAAAATCCCTTGAAGTGTTTTCAAGGTTTGAAAAACAACTTGAGAATCTCTCTCTCTCTCTCTCGATGTTGAGATATTCTCTAGAAAGAATAAGATTCTTTGATAAGATAAATAAATTTATCATGAATAATACTCATGTTGAGGTTGACATTGATCCGTTAATAAGTGAGTGCAATGCTCCCTTCTCCCGTAACATAAAGAGTTGTAAACTCGGATGTAATACAAAGGAGTGTAAGCCTCATCCAACCGATTTTCCCTCATAAAACATGACTTAATTCATTGGTGAAATCCTGATACATCTTGTCAAAATAACTATGTTGTTTTCTTTAGTGAAAACGTTAAGATGTCTCTTTACACAAAAGAGTTGCCTTACGTAGTGCTAAAAGCTATCTTCGAGACATCGTTATTAAAGAGTTGCAAAACAAGACATCAAGGAAACAAATATGTGTTGAATATTTTTTAAAGTCTTGTGAAGAACTTGTAAAAACAAACTCATGGTTGTTTCTTAACTCAACTCGGGTACAAAGAAGTTGGAAAGAGGTTCTCTCTTGGAGTCATGATGTGCAAGTTGTCATGTATCTGATTGAGCCACTCGTGTTCTTAGATCCTATGCTAACAATTTTTCTAGATATTTTGTTGTGTTGTGCACCGCTCCATAAAAATTATCTATATGTTATTCTCCATAAGCAAAGAATCGATGAAACCTCATAACGAGAAGTCGATATTTTTTTTGTGCTCGAATATCCGTGGATTAATTTATTGATCTAAAAAAATCTGCTTAACAAGGTAATAAATAGCGAAAATAAATAAGCTCTTGACTGCACATGTGCGTTTCATGTACTTTGAACTCAGATCAACCAGAAACAAAGTTGGAATCTAGTTCCCCGAACTAGTCTAACCTTCGGGTATTGATCGGTCTATTCACATAAAAGAGAAATTCTTTCTCTTGTTTTTTCCATCATCTTTTCTCGACAGTTCGAAAAACTCAGTGAGAAAAACCAAAGGGTTCGTAACCTTCAACATTTTTAAGCTAATCATCTTGAGTGCTTTTGGTACTGTTGAATTCATGAGAAGTTTTTATTCAACGGGTCATCATTAGTTTCTCATCTCTTCCCCCATTCCGAGTTGCACCATTGAAGACAGTTCACAAACTCGTTAAGTTCTTCCTTCCGTTTTTGTGAGTTTTTTTATTGAAAATATTTAGGAAGAGAACCTATCGCGGAGAAAGTTCTAACACTAGTAATAATGATGAACCATACTTTGATCCAAGTTTGCAAACCCTATTCATTAGCAAGGTTGCTCGTAACCTATATAGATAATATTGCAAACAGGAACCATGATAATTGAAAGAATATATGATGCATCGAAGCTTAGGGTTCGTGACCTACTGAGTTTATGAACCTACACAAATGGGGCTAACTCATCGACATATGTGAACCGCCGATATCGAAATGACAACATAATTCTATGCTAACTTGCATGAGGTCGATATTGAAAAATCGCACTTTTAAAACTATAGTTAGTAATAAAAATTTTGTGGTGCATCGAGGAGTAATTCTTTGAACTTCTAGCATTGCCACATATTGGTAATTTTCAAGTTCCTTAGCGGTGAAATTTGAGACCTACCCAAAATGAGATTGTTAATACGTTAACCGACAAGACTGCATCTTGGAAGAATGGGAAAATCAATATCAATGATCTTTGATCATTTTTAAGGGCAATTGGGAAGTTGGTTGTGGCAAATTTGATGCCTAACACCATCGACAAGTTCTCGATGGACCAAGTCAGTTGCGTAAATGGTTTACTATATTTCACAAGGGAGAGATATTGATTTATGCGGTCTTATTATTCGTAAGATGATAAGCGTAAGACGCTTTTTAAGAAGACTCATGGATTTCCTTGCCTAATTACAAGGATTTGCGGTGTAACCACATTGCTCCTTTTTGGAAACCATTTTGGAAGTCCAAAACCTTTGACCATGGACAATATCGAAAAGATGAGTAGAAACACGGCTCCAAATCCACGAAGTTGCTCTTCTTCAACAAAGAATTGATCGCATGCGAGAGCAGGTTGTCATATGCCTTGAAACTCATCCAGGTCAGGCGAGAACCTTTATTTAAGATTGTCGAGGACTTCCATTGATGAGTGCCAAATAGTGCATATTTATACACCTTTTTATTGGCATGTTACTCATCTTTTGCGCTTAGAAATCGAGATATTATCCTGCATTCTGTTTTCTTTGTTTTCAAGAATAAATATTTGTATTAATTAATTTTGTGTTTTTAGGTACTAAATAAAGCTCGAGAAACCGAGGAGCCCAAATAGCGAAGAATTGAGTCGAGCATCTATGGAGCAGATAGCCAAAGTCCGCGCGCACAACGTTGCAACCCAACAAGTAGCAACTCATCTACAAGACATGGGCTTGAGCTGTGACCCGACCGGATCCGAGTCCGTACATTCCAAGCCGTTGAGATTTCTATCTCCTCATCCATCGGTCGCCGCCTCCACGCGCATCGAGATTCGCACGCTCGTGCAACACCGCATCACCCAAATCTCTCTCAGCCTGCCCGGATCTCCCTCCTCGATCCTACGCTCGCTTGGCCCTTCTCATCAACCTCGCTGTTCATGCCTCACAACAAAACTCCCTATCCCCTACACCTCGATCGACCAAACCCTATTTTCTATTCTTTCTTCTCTCTTCTTCTTCCCTAGCTCTGCAAACTCCATCCTCCACCTTCCCTCTCCCCGACAAAGCCATCACCACCACCATCTCGTGTCAACAAGAATAAAGACCCGACCAAAACCCTCTCCGCCTCCCTCTATTTCTCTCATAGTTTCGCCTAGAGACTAAGTGAGAAATAGAAAGAGAAGAGGATTAGGTCTAGGGTTCTCATACATCAAATCAATCGACACAAGGAAGGCTACCAAACACGAATTGATAGTGGAGAACAAAGCCGATTCGTAGTATGGGTGCGATTGTTTTTGATTTATTTTATCTTTAATTTCTGTTTTGAAAATTAGGGTTTATATTCCTTTGCATGTATAAATAGCAATGAACCTGGTGGGTAGAAAGCATGCCTCGGATTAGCGCAGCATCCTTGTAGATTTAATTTCGTTATTTGTCATTTTTTTTGAGTTGCTAGGTTTCAATGAAACCCTAACTCCATGTTATGTGTTTAAACTCGTTGAGTGTTCTTGAGTGTTTAATGTATTAGATACTTTCAATTCTAGCACCCAACGCCTTTCTTTCACAATGCATGCCAAGTATGCATTGTAGTCGTGGTATAAATGTGTGTGTGTGTGTCCGTGACTTAATCCTTAGAGTTAAAATGCTAATTCTTTTGACTAGTTGTGCTTAATTAGACAACTAGTGCTCTAGGTTAGTGCCTTAGCCGATAATTGAATTATCATTAGGTGAAACTCCTTAGCTAGGTGAAGGAATTGACACACCTCACTTGTCTACCATAGGAACAAGAAACTCAACATTAGTTAAACACATGATAGGAATTAGTGGTGGAATTAAAGACCTTAGCATCCCTTTGTCACTTCGTTTTATACCTTAGTTTAGGTTCACACCATTACAACTCAAGCAGTATCGGCACAAAACCCCTTTTGTTACTCTGTCACCTTGAAACTCAGTCTAGAGCAAGCCTTAGATCATACAAGAGCACCACAAGTCTCTCGTGGATCGACCGTACTTTCCGCGTCTCCGATAGACGCCGTGCACTTGCGGTTATCACCGTAGGCCATAATATAAACATCTTTCGTGCCTACCATCCATCGCAATCAAGCATAGTTATTTATTGTATTCGTTGTCATGACGTTTGTATGTTTTGAATTACGTTTGAACCTTTGATGATGGTTGTAATGACTTTGACGTCACTTTATCTTTGAATGGTTTCAATTAAATTTCCTAAATGTGTCAAATTCAATTGTAGTTCTAACTAGCAAACTTCTTGTGAGAATTTTTTTCTTGCTATTTTGAAGGAAAACTGGGGTTTGGTATAACATAAATGGTGACTACACAAGCTATTTCCAACGATTTTCATCTTGCATGTTTTTAGATTTATTTATTTAAATTCTAGAGTTTTTGGAAGATAAACTTGCAATATGTAGTCATTATTGGTTTAAGTATTGCAAAGGTCTTGTGAAATATATGTGCCTTTTTGTTTATCGTGAATTGAGTTGATATTTCATATATGCTCAGAAGTTAAATCTATTATTTATTTATTTTTATAAATGGAAAACAACACAAACTCTTTGAGAATTTTCTCGAAGTATCGATCTACTTGTGATCACACTTTTGTGTTATTATCGCATGACACACTTCGTAAGATTTTCTTATGTTGAGTTATCTGATCGAAATTATCTCTTTGTTCGTAATCGCGTTGAGATTAATTTAAGTCGATATTTAGGATACAAAAAATCAATGTGATTTGTTAATGTCGAGACAAAATCCTTTCTTTTTCATAAAATAAGGTCACTAATGTTGTTCTTATGGGAATGTCATCAAATTGAGGAGAGTTCTTAAATGAACCGGTGCTTAATTGTTATATCTTTGTGGGGTGTGTGGCTGTGGAATTTATGTAACGATCCTCAATCTCGTCAACGCTATTAGACCGGTCAAGGGTCGAATTAGCCGATAATAACTCGATTAGTTCAACACGAACGTTAATTAATAGGAATTAATCTAACAACGATCTAGATACGAAACTAGTACCGTTGAATAGGTCTCGAAAATTTATGCAGAATGGACTACTCGAACGTGTCATTCGGATACCAGACGAAGAAGTAATCATCAGATTGATTTAAAGGCAAAATAGTCTTTTCAAAAATAGACCGACCTGGAGTTCCCTTACCGAAGAGAATGGCTACAATAGTATTATCCTAGATCTTATCCCTAGTCGAGTAGATAAACTCGATCCATCTTATCTCTTTCATTCTTATTTCTTCTTTTTCATTCTTCTTCTTCTCATTTTTCTGTTCTTCTTTTCTTCTGCTTCTTTTCTCCTGCAGCGATTCTACAATGATTTTGAGAAATAAAACAATGGTTACGAGATCGAGGGAAAAATATACACATCTAGTATTGATTATTGGTGATGGTGTTGAAGTTAGTTTGAGCACGGGAGGAGAAGAAAGTGATGCTGAAGTTATGAAATTGAATCTCCGATGAGTTCGAGATGATGGGTTTTCATTATTGAGAGATAAGAAGAATATTTAGTAGATGATCCTTATTTTGCAGTGAAGGAAGAAAAGTTTAGGGTTTTTGCATGTTGAATTGGAGTTCGATTAGGTGATGATTAAGAATAATTGAAGGATGGGTTTATTGGATTTGAAGTTTTGGTTGATGTTCTAAATTTGAATTAGAAAAAAAATGAAGATTTGAGATTGAGAACTTATGATGATGGATGAACTGAGTTGAAGGGTCGATGTTAGTCTTGAGATGAGTTCTTTGAACAGGAGTCAAGTGAAGAAGGGATTGAGATTGTAATTACTTGAGTAATTCAGTTCGAGGTAATTGATCTTTTCGAGTTAATTTTGTAAAGTTGTTCTTTTGATTGGTGAATACTTGTATTTGTAATTGAAGCTAAGATGTGAACTGAATATGGAACATAACAGTTGGGAGTTTAGGTTTGGGATGAGTTAGTGTCTGTTAGAATTTTGTAGGGTAGTTTATGGGATTGAGAATAAATAGAGTTAGAGATGAGTTTATAAGATTGTTGAGTTGCAGAATTGCGGGAATGGTGATGAAATTAGTGATGCATATGTATGAACTGTAAAGGATGGGCAAAGGTTAATGATGAAGTTGTTTGTGTTGGTAGAGATGTATGATATGAATTGGTGCTGCTGTGATATAAAGTTGCAGGCGAAAGAGTAGTGGATTGATTGTGGTTGTGGTTACTCTGGAATTGCAGTTCAATTTTGATAGAATTACAGGGGACATGGATAAATGGTGGAATGAGTAATTTGAATTGCTGGTGGTAGTGAAGGTGGTTGCAATTGAGAGGTTATAGAATTTCAGTTGCATATTAGACAAAGATGGTCGTTATGTGTGTATGTATGCTTGCAGAGGTTATGAGAATTAGTTTGGTAATTAGGAATGGAGGCAGTGTGTGGAGTTGGAGTATTTGGTGAGATGTTGTAGGCGGTGGTTCTGTAGTTGTTTGTGAGTTGCAAGAAAGTGTTGTTGTTGTTGTGGATTGACGGCAGTCTCTATGAAGGTTGGCTTCTGCTCTTATAGGTAAGTTGTATTGTGTTTGTAAATCAATTTAGAGTTATTCATTGAAATGAAATAGATTGAACTGATGTTAGAATTGTAGTTGGGTAAGAACCTTTGGTTTGTCTGACCAACTTATTCGGGCCCGACTCGTTTACGTATGCCGACTCAGGTTTATCCGACTAGGTCGAGTTGATCCTCTTAACCCGAGTTGAATCGGTTTGACTCGTAATTGATTGACCAGACACCTTAACTCGGTGGACCTTGACCATTGACCGAGTTTGACCATTGACCAGGACTTGACCTTGATCGGACGTTCTTCGTTAGTTGAACCCTTTGACCGTCGGTGGCAGATTAATTGATTGGATTGGCCTAGGCTTTGTGTAATGGGCTTGTTAAGAGACTTGGGCTTGGGGGCGCTTTTCTTAATTAGATTAGATGTTTTGGACCTCTTATGGTTCGAATTGGTCTTTGTTCCTTCTACAAAGTTGTATGTTCATAAGACTTAGTTAATGGGATTAGAACCATTAGTTAGATTTGTATGAGCCTTGTATGAGCCTTTTGGCTAATCTCTTAGAGTACTTGTGTGATTAACAGTTAGTTATTAACAACGATCGATTCAAAGGACGAACCAGTGGATCGTGGATCTCGAGGTAGGCGTGGCTTGTCATCGAAAGAGGTGGGAATCGATAACGAACTTTCTTGTATTCATTATTGTTTTACAAATCAATCTTGGTGTTGTGAAATTCATGCATATCTTTGTGTGCTTTGTGCTGTATGAGATGTGTGCCGACACAATATCGCAATCTATGGCTAGGCGATATACCGCAATATTACACGGCTAGGCGATACACCGCAATATTATTCTTCCTTTATATATATTCGATGATTCTATGGCTAGGCGATACACGTAGTATTACCTAATCGGTGTGGAATTGGCATCAATATTATTCTTCCCTTATGTGCGGCAACACACATCTCATACATGGTTGTTTACTGTTATTTATGGATGTCTTTGAAGAAGTTTCTACTTTGTGTTTTATTGTCTTTCCGTGTATTAACGACTGTCGATAAAACCTGCATTGTCTTCGAAATATATTAATGTTTACTTGAAAGCTAGTTGTTATTCCTACGGGCACCCCTCCTTCTAGGGATGATGTGCTCACCCTTTCCCACTTTCGTTTCAGAGACAGATCAGAGTTGCGCAGCGGAAGCTTTGTGGCGTTGAGTCTTCTGTTATGTTTATTACTTTGTGTATTGTATTCGCAAATCAAATGACTATTGTATATGTATCAATTGAGAGGAGTACTTGTATATATATATCTGAGCGGGGTGAGTTTTGGGTTAAGTTTTGTAGCAGGTTTCTAAATTGAATGTTTAAGTAATTGATTTAGATTCTTAGTGCCTCTTTATTTAGTTAATCTCTTGGATTATTTAGCTGCTAGCTTAGGGGGCGCTACAACGTTGGTATCAGAGCTCACTATTAGATCTTATATGGGAAACAATAAGAATAGCCAGTGCCAGTTAGTGAACTAGATTAATATAGAAGTGAGTTGGGTTGTGAGATAAATCTTAATCACTAAAAGCTATTAATAATTAAAAGATTTAATTGATTGATTGATTTGTTTGGTTGGTTTTTTTTATTTGTAATAAAGTAAAAATTGTAGGATACACCAATAACTTTAGCTAATAAAGATTAGAGAATAATTGGTTTAAAAAGTATGAACAAGTACACAAACAAATACTAAAAATAGTGAAATTAGTATTATTAGTAAATATATAACGATAAAATAATAGTTATGAGTAAATAGTTATGGGAATTTGGTAGCGCTTATTTACGATTAAGTTTTATAATTTAAACTAATTATGAATTAGAGTTACATATTTTGCGTTTAAAACAGATATGCAATATAAGATTTATTCGGTAGGATTAAGAATATGAGGTCATATAATAATGCATAAAATAAAGACCAAACTTGTTAACAATCTTATACTCAGATCCAATAAATGATTCACGAAATCACTGAATTATGCACATGAAATGATATTTATAGTATTTGAATGTACACAGTTAGACTTAAAGGAGAATAATTTTTCCTATGAATAGGATACTTATTATTAAGACCAAAATCTAAAGATTATTAGGGTACGTTGTAAGCTTACACAGACTCAAATTTAAATCGTAGTAAATTATCAACGCAAACATTTAACAAGATATAATATACGGACTCGAAATGAATAAATAAAAAATTATTATATCAATCTTTACGTGTAACTAGAATTATATTTACAAGATTAAGACTTAGTGTACCAACTGGACTAGCAACTTAAGAATAATGAGAATAATAATACAGTTGATAATAGTATGCGAATGATTAGGCTGGTAGTAAGTTTATAATAGATGATATTGGGAAAATTTATATATGGTATTACAATAAAGTTAAAATTGTCAACTATTATAAATTGACGTAAAATCAAATTGGGGATTATTTATATTGGTAAAGGAAAGAAAGAAATAAAATAAAATAAATTTTGAAGATTAAATTCTTTAAAATGCTACGAACTATTTATATATTTTGCGAAGTAAATTTATAAGACTTACACCGATTATGATAATAGTTTAGAGAATTACTTAATTTTAATAAATTAATACTTAGTTAATCCATCACTGGGGAATAATGAGGTTGGTAATTCTGATGTGTTCGGGTGATACTTGTTACGTAGGTAGGCATTGTTAGGAGTCATGAACCTAGACAATACGTAAATTGCAGATTCTTGTATCACTAGGCATTCAAGGAGACTTGATTCTTTTAGTGGACCGATAGATCCCAAATTTTACTTAGAAACTTATTTATATAATATTTTCTCTCGTAATTAGAACCAGTAACTTATAGAAATGGAAATTAGTATTTTGAACCTAGAGCCACAAATTTTAGTTGTAGAAAGCCATATAGGTTTGTGCTTTGTTTCTTGTTGTTTGCGCTTAGAGAAGAGATAAGATTATTGTATAAGGTGGGGAGTTTTTGAAGACCAGAAGGATGGTTTGATTTTCGAGGACGAAAGTATATAAGGTGGGGAGAATGTAACGATCCTCAATCTCGTCAACGCTATTAGACCGGTCAAGCGTCAAATTAGCCGATAATAACTCGATTAGTTCAACACAAACGTTAATTAATAGGAATTAATCTAACAACGATCTATATACGAAACTACTAGCGTTGAATAGGTCTCGAAAATTTATACGAGAATGGACTACTCGAACGTGTCATTCGAATACCATACGAAGAAGTAATCATCAGATTGATTTAAAGGGCAAAATAGTCTTTTCACAAATAGACCGACCTGGAGTTCCCTTACCGAAGAGAATGGCTGCAATAGTATTGTACTAGATCTTATCCCTAGTCGAGTAGATAACCTCGATCCCTCTTTTCTCTTTCATTCTTATTTCTTCGTTTTCTTTCTTCTTCTTCTTCTTCTTCATCTTCTCATTTTTCTGTTCTTCTTTTCTTCTGCTTCTTTTCTCCTGTAGCGATTCTACAATCATTTTGAGAAATAAAACAATGGTTACGAGATCGAGGGAAAAGATACACATCGAGTATTGATTGTTGGTGATGGTGTTGAAGTTAGTTTGAGCACGGGAGGAGAAGAAAGTGATGCTGTGAACGATGAAAGTTAGGGTTTCTAAATGTTAATCTCCGATGAGTTCGAGATGATGGGTTTTCATTATTGAGAGATAAGAAGAAGATTTAGTAGATGCCTTAGTGAAGGAAGAAAAGTTTAGGGTTTTTGCATGTTGAATTGGAGTTCGATTAGGTGATGATTAAGAATAATTGAAGGATGGGTTTATTGGATTTGAAGTTTTGGTTGATGTTCTAAGTTTGAATTAGAAAAAATGAAGATTTGAGATTGAGAACTTATGATGATGGATGAACTGAGTTGAAGGGTCGATGTTAGTCTTGAGACGAGTTGCTGAACCGAGTCAAGTGAAGAAGGGATTGAGATTGAAATTACTTGAGTAATTCAGTTCTGAGGTAATTGATCTTTTCAGGTTAATTTTGTAAAGTTGTTCTTTTGATTGGTGAATACTTGTATTTGTAATTGAAGCTAAGATGTGATTTGAATATGGAACATAACAGTTGGGAGTTTAGGTTTGGGATGAGTTAGTGTCTGTTAGAATTTTGTAGGATAGTTTATGGGATTGAGAATAAATAGAGTTAAAGATGAGTTTATAAGATTGTTGAGTTGCAGAATTAAGGGAATGGTGATGAAATTAGTGATGCATATGTATGAACTGTAAAGGATAGGCAAAGGTTAATGATGAAGTTGATTGTGTTGGTAGAGATGTATGATATGAATTGGTGCTGCTGTGATATAAAGTTGCAGGCGAAAGAGTAGTGGATTGATTGTGGTTGTGGTTACTCTGGAATTGCAATTCAATTTTGATAGAATTACAGGGGACATGGATAAATGGTGGAATGAGTAATTTGAATTTCTGATGGTAGTGAAGGTGGTTGCAATTGAGAGGTTATAGAATTTCAGTTGCATATTAGACAAAGATGGTCGTTATATGTGTATGTATGCTTGCAGAGGTTATGAGAATTAGTTTGGTAATTAGGAATAGAGGCAGTGTGTGGAGTTGGAGTATTTGGTGAGATGTTGTAGGCGGTGGTTCTGTAGTTGTTTGTGAGTTGCAAGAAAGTGTTGTTGTTGTTGTGGTTATGGATTGACGGCAGTCTCTATGAAGGCTTGCTTCTGCTCTTATAGGTAAGCTGTATTGTGTTTGTAAATCAATTTAGAGTTATTCATTGAAATGAAATATATTGAACTGATGTTAGAATTGTAGTTGGGTAAGAACCTTTGGTTTGTCTGATCAACTTATTCACTCGACTCGTTCATGTAGCCGACTCGAGTTTATCCGGGATCGGGTCGAAGTTGATCCTCTTAACCCGAGTTGAATCGGTTTGACTCTAATTGATTGACTGCACCTTAACTCGGTGGACCTTGGACCGAGTTTGACCATTGACCAGGACTTGACCTTGATGGACGTCGCCATCGTTAGTTGAACCTTTGACCGTCGTTGACCGTTAATTGACCAGTTGGCCTAGGCTTTGTGTAATGGGCTTGTTCGGAGACTTGGGCTTAGGCGTTTTTCTTAATTAGATTAGATGTTTTGGACCTCTTATGGTTCGAATTGGTTTTTGGTTCCTACAAAGTTGTAGATGTTCATAAGACTTAGTTAATGGGCTTAGAACCATTAGTTAGATTTGTATGAGCCTTTTGGCTAATCTCTTAGAGTACTTGTGTTATTAACAGTTAGTTATTAACAACGATCGATTCAAAGGACGAACCAATGGATCGTGGATCTCGAGGTAGGCGTGGCTTGTCATTGAAAGAGGTGGGAATTGATAACGAACTTTCTTGTATTCATTATTGTTTTACAAATCAATCTTGGTGTTGTGAAATTCATGCATATCTTTGTGTGCTTTGTGCGGTATGAGATGTGTGCCGACACAATATCAGTATTCTATGGCTAGGGCGATACACCGCAATATTACACGGCTAGGGCGATACACCGCAATATTATTCTTCCTTTATATATATTCAGTATTCTATGGCTAGGGCGATACACCGCAGTATTACCTAATCGGTGTGGAATTGGCCTCAATATTATTCTTCCCTTATGTGCGGCAACACACATCTCATACATGGTTGTTTACTGTTATTTATGGATATCTTTGAAGAAGTTTCTACTTTGTGTTTTACTGTCTTTCCGTGTATTAACGATTGTCGATAAAACCTCGCATTGTCTTGAATCATATTAATGTTTACTTGAAAGCTAGTTGTTATTCCTACGGGCACCCTTCTAGGGATGATGTGCTCACCCTTTCCCACTTTCGGCCCAGAGACAGATCGTAGTTGGTGCAATGAAGCTTTGTAGCGTTGAGTCTTCTGTTATGTTTATTACTTTGTATATTGCATTCGCAAACCAAATGACTATTGTATATGTATCACTTGAGATGAGTACTTGTATATATATTTCTGTGCGGGGTGAGTTTTGGGTTAAGTTTTGTAGCAGGTTTCTAAATTGAATGTTTAAGTAATTGATTTAGATTCTTAGTGCCTCTTTATTTAGTTAATCTCTTGGATTAGTCATCTGCTAGCTTAGGGGGCGCTACAATTTACATGGAATTGTTGTATCTTAAATCTCCTAGATAAGCGCTAAGTATTTTCTTACTATATGATATCATCTAAATAAAGTTGATATGAGGAGTCACATATTAACTATGTTATCTCTAACTTCCTTAAATCTTGATATATATTTTGGTTGAATTCATTACGATCCCATGATTTTCGTACCTTTGCCAATTTTTTATTGACAAAAAGGGGCAGAATTAATTAGTAGTTTCACACTACATACATATGGTTTACATATCATTATGTTAGGGGGAGTAAATCAATATTTATAGGTTTCACCTATTATGCAAAAGATGTAAGTATTGATTAAGGGGGAGAAAAATTTCACCGTAGTATTACTTCAAAGTTGTGATACAGATTGAGATAATACTATGTTTCGTATATTGATGTTTGAGAATATTTGTTTGTTATAGCTATGGATACGGATCTTAAACAACAACGATGCTGAGTTGAACACGTTCAAAATCATTGCAACTTGAAGTAGTGAAGAGTTCAAGGAGTTGAAGCAACCAAGGAAATCAATGCATGATGAATTCAAGAAGTTTTAGAAGCATTATTTTTTATCCATACATATTGATAGTTTTGTCACTAACAAAGAGGGAGGTTGTTAGCTCATTGCTGGTCGAACTCACAAGTGTTGTTATCTCAAGCTTGTTGTCAAATTTAGTTGTCAAAACTATACCTAGATTTCTAGTCTACAATTAGTTAAGTCTCGGATTATGATAGAAGTATAGTTGAGAAACGAACATCACGACAATCATCATTGTGTTCTACCGTTTGTAGGCGAAGATCAACCGAAGCTTTTGGAGAACTTCTTCAACAAAAGGTAAGTGAAGACTGAACCACCTATTTCTCAAGTTATATTCACCTTTCTATCTATGAGATGCCGGCGCATAACTAATTAGACTACCGTAAGCATATCAAGAATTTCGAGTCAAATTTATCTTGTAATTAGCTCTCTAAATATATGACTAGGCTTAATGAACATTTCATACTTGATAATTTCGGTTAAGAACAATTTATTGTTCGCAATCAAAAATCATGATTTAAGAATTATCATTCGAAAATATCCTGGAACAATAATATATGTCATTGATGTTATTCGGGAATGATTCAAATCGATTTAGAGAGAAATATAGAACTATTATTAATTCAAATACAAAACAATATATATATCAGTCTTACAAACTGAGAAAACTGTTATAGGTCTGAAGCCATAATACATATACTCAATACACGTAACTGAGTAGCTATATATCGACAAATATATTTTTGGTACGCATATCCATATGCACACCTTAAAAAGTCGGTGAACTCGTGAAACCGGATCGGTACGCAAACCAATACGCGTACTAGAAAAGAACTGTTGGTCCTGGAACCGAATTGGTATCCATACCGGTACACGTACCAGAAAAGTTCCGTGAACTCCAAACCGGTTATTGTCTTAAGATTTCCATACCAAAGACACGTATCAAAAGTTTTGTGAACTCCTAACTCGGCCATGTTATAAAGTATACATACCGATACACGTACTTTGACTTAACTGTTATCGAACCGGTTAATTATTTGTACCTTGTACATATACTTACCATGTCGATTAAATTCATATGCATTTAAACTATTTCTCCGAGAAACACCATAGACATATTTGATCACATAATTGTGACTCGAGTTAAGTCTTAATTGTTTTATGAAAATGTTCAAGCTTATAGTTCAGTTGGCTAGTTTCGACTAATCATTCATGAGCGCGGTCTTTGTACGCGGTTTGGTTACGGTTCATCATAACCAGAGTGTATATCTTGTTATGTAAATCAGATTCAAAGAATCATCTAACGGTGGATATTGTTTGCTTGATTCCAAAGCTATCTTAGCTTAAACCTAAAGCAACATATGCTTTGAATGTCTATAAAAGGGGAACCTCAAGCAACTAGTTTCTTTGAATCCCAACACTACTTTTTTGGTGTGTCCTAGTTGCAAAACTAGAGCCTTCCTCTTCTTAAAACCCTTTTAGGGTTTACTGACTACAAAGACTTTATATGGATTCGTGAAGCCAGGTCCAGATATTGTGTATATGATAGCTCGAGTATCCGGCTCTTGTTTGATTGTTGAGTTGCTCAATTGAACAAGATAAATAGTAAATCATCAAAGTTCTCTTCGTCTTAGACATTTATTGATTCCACAAGTTTAATACTTGTGAGGTGAATAAAAATCAAGGCTGCACTTCGGTTGCATAAGTCCGAATTTGAGGTTATCTATACTTTTGTCTATTGCTATCAGTTTCCAATCAACTTGATCTACGATCAAAAAGGAAATCACACATATAGGCTTATCAGTTTCAAGTATTCAATTAAGTTGATGCAAATCTTAGGTCAGTAAAGGACGCGCCTAAGGGAATCAATTGCATGTGAGTCCCATGGGATTCAAGAGGCGTAAGAAGCTGACTGGATCAGAATCGAATTTTTGTGAGGGTTTAATTTGGTCTCAACTACATTCCAAATCCAAGTTAATTGGTAGTAGGCTAGTGTCCGTAGTGGCTTAATACGCTTTGGTTTTCAACTGGACTAGGTCCCGGGTTTTTCTGCATTTGCGGTTTCCTCGTTAGCAAAATTTCTGGTTTCTGTGTTATTTATTTTCCGCATTATATTGTTTATCTTTATAATTGAAATATCACAGGTTGTGCGTTAATCAATCAAAGTAGATACATCCATCCTTGTTCTTTGGATACGACTTGACTGATTACTTGGAAAATTGACTTAGGAATCATCCAAGTACTCTCACACGTAAATCAAAGTTTTACGGACTAGTCTCTCGTAAACTTTCGATTGTGAGAGAAAGAGATATAACTCTGAATATTATTCTTGATTGAGATTCATTAAGTTGGACTCTCAGAATTATATTTAAGTTTGTCCAGACAGATTGCTTGAGAAAAATTGGTGGTGTATTTTGATACCCCGCGTTTTTATGTGTCATAGTAATACTTGGCCGAGTAATTAGTCGGGACCGCAAAAAACCGCCCTCTCACAACAAATGGACCCCGCCCATTGGGATTTGCAAGGGTTGGGATTTAGGTCCCGCAAAACAAGTTGTTGTGAAGGGATGGTTTTTTGAACGGTTTTTCCAACGGTTCATCAAGATTTTTTTGTACTTGGCCTTGGTTATAAAGGTAAGAGCTCCAAAGCGGAAATGATTTATATCCCGCGGGTCGAATCTCGCGGGCCATACCGAGAGTGCGAGTGTGAGAAAGGGGGGAGTGGGACCCACACAAAACCCATCCCTACAAAACCACCGGGTCATTAGGTTCTTCTCCTTTTCTCTCTTACGGTACACCGCGGGATCCAGCCCGCAGTGTATTACTTCCGCCTCCAAAGTTCCAAACACTGCCACGAGTCCACGACCCCACACGAGGAATAATACTTCAGTCTCTCTCTTTTTCAGCACAATCATTTAATAAGGGGTCCAACAAAATTCAAATTTGTTGAAACCGCAAGGATTTCCTAAAATCTCATTTCTCAATTTTCAAATTTCAAATAATCCCGCCTTATATTTTCCAGATCCAAGAAGAGGAAGCTTCTCTGTGAAACCGTAGCAATCACAAACCTGATTATGGACGAGATTGAAACAACAAGGAAACGAATTAAACAAACAGTATTTTATTTGCTTCTCCTTCTTTTTGACCTAACTATTACTTTCCTCTCCTCCGAATTGTCAGAATTTCTATAATTTGATTATTTTCTTGTTTATTTTTCACTGTTTAGATGGCAGAAGAGGATGATGAGGAAAATGAAATCGGATTAGTAATGGAAGAAGATGTTGAAACTGTTGCAGTCGGATCTGAAGAGATGGAAAGCCTTATTAATGGAGTTCTTGAAAAAATTGAGCGATTCACTCAACAGGTAATGGTAATCCTTAACTTCGTTGCTGATTCACAGATTCATATCTTAATCACGTTGTCGCTCAGATGTTCTTCGATTTTTTATCTCTAGGTTTCAGAGATGCTTGAGGCAGGGAAAACACTCTTTAAAGATCTCAGTAATGAATTTCAAGAACGTATTATTGGGTGAGATAATTGAAAACTTTTTCTTGATTTTGAATTCCGAGCTTTCATTTTTTAATTTTTTTTTGTTTTCATACAGAATTCATAAGGAAAAGATTGAGAAATGGCAGGACGAGATTAAGGAACTGAGATCGCTGGATGCTATGAACGAAGAAGCAAATACTCGTCTTCATATGACTCGTTCACTGTTCCAGAATGTTCATATTTGATCCACCTTGATAAGGTAGTAGTAGTTAACAACATATGACTGCAATGTTCAATTAGGAAATTTAGTTTTTGATTATCGATATAACAACTAAGTGAGTAGATCCTTCTGTTAATTGAGAAGTAAGCTAATTTAGAATTTATATCTTAGGGTTTGAAATTGATAGCATTATTAGGCCCATGCTTATACTCATTATGAAACTACTGTATGTGATGTTTGAGAGTTACAATGTGATAAAGAATAGAACACATTAAGTTAACGGAATCCACATTGTAGCATCATAGAATTTCAGTGCCCGAGTAATCTGTTATATGCAGTGACTTTTTCCTATTAAATTTGCATAGTTGTTTGTCAGTATGAGAACCAGTTATGAATTGGGTTGTTATTTGAATAAGTTCCAACCATATCTGCTAGCAGACTGTGTTAAAATTTGGAACACAGTGTCTATATGGGAATGCAAGAAAAATTCGCCAGATGCTTGTGAAACTAGATAGACATTTGTATATGAGTTTTGTCACTAAGGGAAGTAGCCAAACATAAAAAGTAGTGGATCAGGATCACTTGTTTAACTCAATCCAGCAAGTATTTGGCACTGTACTTGCCCTGGAAATCTACATAGAATGAATATCAAGAGTAAAATAGATGTAACTGGATTGGCAGTGACTTAATCCCCGCCCATAACAATAAAGACTGTCGGTATGGGAAGTCCTTATGTAGTGGGTTTGTTGGTATGGGAACTCGTCAGTCGTTATGTAGTGGGTCTATTCTGTATGGCTAAGTGAAGTAGGGTGTATCTATATACTTTACTCAACTCCTGATGATTATGAACTTCATTTGTTCCTTATAGGTTGTTGGATTGAGGTAACAACTTATATGAGTAGTTGTGCTTCTTTTCCTGTGCACATAACATGATAATTTAGTCCAAACCAGAATCGGCTAGAGGGGTCAATCAACTGTCTGCCCTTTACTCTTATTTGTTCAATTGCAATCATTTATACTGAATTGGCATGTTTATGTATGTAAACTGTAAAGGCATTGGATATTGGCTAAGCAAGATGTCCCTATAGTTTTGGATCTTGAAAACTCAAGAGAAACTTTTGATGATTTAAAATTTGAAAGTTCATTTTAAGAGTCCAATTTTGTTTCCTTGCCTTCTTCACGCAGAATTAACAAAGAATAGATTGAGAAATGGCGGGGCGAAATAAAGGAATTGAGGTGACTGGATGCGTTTCACTCTCTCTGTTTCAAAATGTTCAGGTTT
This sequence comes from Papaver armeniacum, assembly GCA_023531295.1. Classification (NCBI taxonomy): domain Eukaryota; kingdom Viridiplantae; phylum Streptophyta; class Magnoliopsida; order Ranunculales; family Papaveraceae; genus Papaver; species Papaver armeniacum. The sequence goes on from JAJJWW010002260.1 coordinate 120,800, forward strand.
GATCCATGATAAGTTACATTATTATTAACACCAAACAAACAATTCTAGTTTGCACATATTGAACCTTAATCAGCTGTGTAAGTTGCTCATTTACATCAAAATTATTTGTATTGTTTCTGAAGGATCTGTAAGTCAATCACTTACTCACTGTTAAGTAATATTTCAATAACATGGTCACATATTCGATGCTGTATAGTTCGTTGCAGTGGTCAAAAAATAGATTAATATGCTCCCAATTAGTTCAAGTTCTGCAGAATTGCAATGGATACAAAACAGTGCAGGATGGTCTTGTTGCCCCAGATGTTCTGGCGTGCTCTTTACCAGTCCTAACTCACAGACTCAAGGACCATATGTTTATAAGAGGCCGTGGTAAAGCCATTTCATTCCTAGACTGAGGAGTTGGCTTTGTTCAAGGTTCCATAAAATAGATCTCTTTATCTGACCTCATATTCTATTTTTCAGTCAATTTGAAAATTCAATTGAATCAGATGTTTATTAAAGATTGCATTGGTCAAGACACATCTTCTCACACCTGGTCTTGACCTCGACCATCTCCTAGCTCGAGCTGGTGAATTGACGCAAACACAGACTAGGCTTTCCTTTCTGATCTCAAACATGGACAGGCTTAGCATTACAAAGGAAAGGGAGGGATAAAAACTACTAGGTCCATATCACGACAACAGTTTCCACAATTCTGATAACACCGATGGGAGAGCAGAACCAACTTGCTTCTCTTTAAGTATCTTGGTCATTTATTTATTCTTTCCTGATCCAGATCGCCTGAGTTACACCAATACTTGTGTTGCATGTCCTGTGTTAAGACGGTATACCCGGTACGGATGGCAATGACACCATACTTGTAAATAAAAGGTAAAGGTTTATTCAAATTGCTGTATTGGTCTCTCTAGGAAGCGTATTGATATCAGACACCCAGTAGAGAAAGAAAAGAAGCAACAGTAGGAAAAACTGCTTCACTTGAAAATACTGAAACCAGAAAATGGAACACAGAATGAAAACCAAAAAATACTCCAAAATGGAACATAGAAACACAGAATGAATCGGAACCCAAATGCCAGCCAACTAAAGTTTGGAAGTTTACAAAACAAGTCGTTATTATGCCCCTACAACACCATGCTAATTACGCTATAAGTGTTTCGTGTTGTTATTTATGGCTGCAATTAGCATTTGCAAAAATACCATCCGCTGCCCCTCTAGTCATCGGCAGTATCTCAGTATCTTCCCGGCATTATCTTCTATAAAAATGAAACGGCATTATCCATCGTAGGCTATAAAAATGAAACTTTTAATCTGTTTTAAGGGTTTTAATTAGGTTTCTAAATATTTGGAAAATAGCTGCCCTAACTGCTGTTGTTCTTGAGAATTGTTCCATTTGCACTTGTAATCTCCTCCGGATCATAGTGAAACCCTCGTGGATGTTGTTTAATCCGTTTTCACGAGGAAAGGTATGTACTGAAATTGGGTTTAATTTCAAAAACCCAATGTTTATCTTTACAGTACTCTTATGAGAGTTTTTGCTCATAACTCCCAATATTCACAAGCTTTCTCTGCTTTCTTTGAATTACAAGAATGTTCTGTTCCCTGATAACTATACATACTCTGTTCTATCGAAAGCTTGTTCTTGATCTCATTGTCTTCATCTCCTTCAAGTTCAAATGATTCATTACCCATATTGAGAAATTTGATATTTGTTCTGATATTTTTGTACCCAACTCTTCAATTGATAAACTTGGAATTGGAATTGCTAAGAAAATATTTGATTCAATGCCTGTTAAAAATTTAGTTCCATGGACTATAATTATATCTGTGTATGCATAGGATGCGCTAAGGAGGCTTTTGGTTTGTATGATTGCTTGGAGAGGGCTGGGTTGCGACCTGATGATGCTACTTTTTGATTAGTATATTAGCTGCTTGTGCTGAATCTGGGTTGTGTAGTTTTAGTTAGGTTCTAATGGTAGATTTGGTTGGAGTACTAAATTTTTTTCAATGTATACGAGACTTTCAAGTGATCTAATCTTTGGAATCTTTACTTGTAGGTTTGATAAGATATCGTACGTAATCAACTCATTTGACACAGACATTATAAGGTAATTTCACCATAACCATGTCTCTTCACTGTTTTAAGTTTCATTTTTGCAAATAGTAATCCATAAAATGCTTTATTAGAACTTATTATACCTTTGTGATGAAAGTATCTATGGTCTTATGGATTCTTGGAAGTCAATTATTTTTCGATCTAACTTTTGAATGAGACCCTGAATTACTGTGAACCCTGAATACTATTCGAATGAGACCTAAAAAACTGATTCCAGGAACCTTCTAAATGGTTGGTTGATTTCTATGAGTATTAGATATTACTTTGAGTTTTCATCTTAGTCAAGTTTCAATGTACTAATTTTTAAATTTCTCTGTATTATATGAGATTTTTGAAGATTTTTAAAGAGTTTCTCCGCACTAATCTTTGATATCTTCACTTGATAGGTTGAAGAATAAATTTTCTGATCTATCAACTCATTTGAAACAGAAATTTCATTGTAAGAGGTAATTTCAGCTTTTTAATGTTTGTTTTGGTTCTATAGCAAGTTATTTGGTTTAGTTCGTGAACTGGTGTTTTTCAAGCATATGCATTGCAGTGCTATAGTTTTCTTAGATGAATGCATGTTAAGATGTTGTTTCTCTGTATGGAAACTTCTAAATTGTCACCATCTTTTTTAATGTAGTGAAAAATGAGGTTGTCGATGCTTATTAAGGTCAGGAGTATGCTCACAATGTCAGCTGAAAATTATAAGTGGGTGGCACCTCCAAGAGACTTCTTGAAGTCTAACTTAAGTGGTTCAGTGAAGAACCAGGTTGGTACCTCTGCCTATTTAATTAGGGACCATGATTCCGAGTGGGTAGTCGCTGAATTTAACCCAAATCCTAGCAAGACTAATAGCACAGCAAGTGAACTGACTGGCATGGAAAATTCTCTTAGAAAGTTCATTGAGCTGAAAAACATTAATAGTCCGTTGCGAAAGAAACTCGGGGATAAAAAATGTGATTCAATTGATCGAGTTAAGGGGGTTATAATTGAGAGTGACAACATAGCAGTTGTGGAAAGCATCAATGGCAATTTTAATTTGACATCAGACCTTGAAAAATAAGGCGTTCAAATTAAGGGAGTTGGTCAAGAAAGTAAAGGAACTGTATGGCACCTGCATAGTTAGACAAATCAAGAGTGAGGTTAACGAGTCGCACAAATATTGTCCCGAATGGCATTGAACAAAGACAGGTCCACACTGGCCAAAATGGGGTTGGACAGGGACAAGACGTTTATCAACATTGAAAATCTTCCTAAGGATTTCCAAAAACCTGTCGCCGAAAGAATGGAGTTAGATAAGGAGGGGTTTGAATATCCTCCCGGGACGAAAGCGAAGACAAAAGTGATGAAGTGGTGATACCATCAGCAACAATGGCGAAGAGCACTCATTTAATAGGAAGTAGTCTTTGAGTTATATCAGCCATCAAAGACTGTATCCAGTTTATCAATTCTTCTTCTTCTTCTTCTTCTTCTTCGTTTCAGAGGCCGGATTCTGCTTCTGGATGCTAATTTGACATATACAGATAGAAAAATGGATGCTATTATTACAAATTTTTAGAAGAGAGATACTATGTTTTCCTCTTACTTTGTCATGAAAAGAACTAGATAGTACTTATCTTGTTTCGATGATGACTGGAAAACAGAAAATGAAGAAAATATAAAAAAAATTTATTTGGCTTTTTTTTGGGAGTCTTTTTTTGCCATTTCACAGACGTGATGGTCTGAATCATGAGCGCTCTGCAGGTGTTGAAGCATTAAAATTTTGGAACATACTGTGGATATCTAAGAGAGAAGTGGTAGCACAAGGCTAGTTACCTGAATTAATGTATAATCGGAAGTGTGTAAATTATAGAGACTAGTATCTAACCCGTGCTACGCACCGGGGCCGGTGAGATCAGTTAATTTAGTGTGGCGGGGCTTCTCCCCGCGCCCCTTGTCAAATGCATTGGATTTTTACGAACATTCTTTGATTAGTTTGATTTTTAAAGGGATAAGGGAACTACGATACACTTTAGGTAACTAATGATTTGATGATTTAAAATTAGTATATATTATAAACCTAAATTCATGTATTGATTTTATGGGGAGATATTAAAATAATTAAAAAGAAGTTGACTCCATAAATTTTAGATTTAAAATTATAAAATTTTATATGCCTATAATAACTTGCAGTTATACATAATCACATTTTTTTTATTAACAAATTTAAAAGATCTAACGATTTTATCTGTAAAAGTTTTGGAGGATATATAGCTCACATGCAAATTTGTAAAATGCAATTTTCAACAAAAATAATAAGAAATGTGAAATCATGCAGATAGCTTTATTTATGTCGAGATTTAGAAGTCGATCAATGTAACAATACTCTGTTGAATCCACTTTTGCGTATCACATTGTTAGCATTATATATTTGTTGGTTGTGTTTGAACTACTACTTAATCGTAATTCCATGATATAGCTTAATCGACCTTATTCAGGATGGGAACTCGTCTCCAAGAAAGAACGACATGGTATTTTCCTTGTTAATTATAAGATTTGCATCTGTTTTAGTTTAGAATTCTATGGTTGGTTTTTGGTTTAAAAAGTTTAAACATATATATATATATATATGTCGGAGAATAATAATATGTTTCAAAAGCGGTGTGTCTAAAAATAAATACTTATGCTATCTATAATCTTTAGTAATAAGAAATAATTCATTGCCTTTTTCATCTATCTCAACCAATGATTGCATGTCAGGATCCTCTCTAAAATCTCGTCAATTTCATCATCATGTTCCTTGATTCGATCAATGTTGGCATGACATTGTCTTTTCAATATAACGTCATACTTTTTTTTACCAGGTCTTTTTAGTAGGTTCCTGGAGTCGTTCTTTGTTAGGAGTTGAACTTACCTTTTCGTTTTTGTCTAATAGATATGATTTCTCCAAGCATTATCATAATAAAATATGTCAAGTGCTTTTAGACTCAGATATATGAAGTTTCATTCTTCAAGTATGAATCTAAAGACCATTGATTTTCCTATTACGGTTAATATTTCTTCTATTGATCTGCAAGATTTTTCGCAAAAAACAATTATTCTTTAAGAGGTTGCATTATGTTGTTTTTTTGTCTCAAAATTGTGCTTATTATAAACATTATGGTTACCAATACATTTACCATTGACAATTCCATTATCTTTGTTACTCTAATATTCTTATCTATAATCACTTCAGCTATTTGTCCCATTGTTGTAATTAGGATGTCGTTGTTACCGTCATGTACTATAAATTGGAGAATGTAACTGTCACAAATCATGTCTTATTTTAGTAGTATTTTTCATATAACATGTAATAAGAAATAGATGGATATTTATAACTCATAATTTCTACTTCCTACCATGGAATTGTGCGCTTATTGTATTTGCACATCTATTGCTCCTTGGATCTCCTTTCATGCAGCTATGCCTTTCTTTACATCTTGTACATGCCATGTAATACCAAAAAGAAACCTAGTCTCAATTCCAATAATTAATCCTTCAAAAGTAAATGTTGCACCCGCATTGCATTCGATTCTTTTATAATTCTATTGTTTGCAAGTTAAATACAATTTAAATTGAATTAGTTTTCATATCTTACCATAAACCTTTCCTTGTTATATAACACTTTTAGTGCTTCATCAGTGTTATACGATTTTTGAACTTAAATTCTTTCTTTGTTGTGTTTGGGATTCCTAAAACATTTAGTTTTTTCACCGGCATATATTTCATGTTGCCTACATGTTATTGTTAAAATCATCAACGATTTATTAAATACTAAGTTAACAAATTCAAAGTTGATAAATTCATTAAATTTTCAATGTTAAGCCCCATTTAAAAATTCAATTTATTATAAAATATATTGTCTTGTCTTATGGCCTTCAATCTATGTTAAAGTATGATGTTAAGCTCAATTTATTTTGAATTTTACATACCTTGAAATTGCTCAACGGTTGTTGAAGTTTCTATTATTATTCGACTAAACCCATCGTTTTCTAGGATAGAATCACTTAGTTGGGTGGTCAAATTATCACATATTGTTTACCGTTATTGAAACTCCATTATGACTTTGTATTGGAACATCACGTGTGGGTGCATCGGTTTCTCTTTTCTACCTTTCATAAAAGATTTTTAAAAGACCCCTTAATATCCCAACAACATCTGTAAAAAATAATTACTATGTTTAAATATTCTTATTGAGCAAAAATAAATATTCTTACTGTATTTTTTGATATTACGTATCAGATCTATTCAATTATTTATTTTTTCTTTACGTGTTGTAAAATCTTCTATTGTAAATTTTTATCTTGGTATTTGATGATCCTTTTTTGGAGAAGAACTATGCTCGTGAATATTTTCACCTGATTTTTCTTGCACCCAGTCTTGGGTCGAAAGTCTTCGTGGTACGATTGTAGATTAAAATGTTGGATTAAAATGATCTATAGATCCTTGATTATGTTCTTGATAGAAGGAATATCTTTTAGCTTAATGTAAGCATGTATTTGGTTTCCTTGTTTTCATTGTTCTATTAGGTATCGTACAAATAATAATTTCAATGATTTTTTTTTTTTGAAGATGTCGAAGAATCATCTCCAAATTGTACCCTTTGTCCCCATATTATTGTTAATCCCATTCCATGTTCTCTTGATTCGTGTTATAAACCGGTCTCCAGAGAATATCCCTTCTTTACCATCTCTAGACACAATACGACAAAGGTTTGTGAGCTTCATTAACTTTTGGAAATTCTTTTCCTTTTCATATGCTATAAAGAATCCTGTCGTTTTCTTTTTTTAAAGTAGATATTAAGTCATTGGTTTAGCATGTCATTGAGATATCCTCAAAATAGTCACTGAAGCCCCATTATTTGTGAATAAATGTAGTTTTGGAAAACATATCAATCTTCTTAAATATGTATTAGTTGATATTTCCAACTATATATTTCACTATTGACCAACTTAAAAGATCGATTTGTAGAGTACATATAGTGAATATATATTGCGGGTTTAGTGACACGGAACCCCATCCAAATCCAACCGACAAATTCTAACCTCATTCGCCATAACACCACTTTCCTATCTAATTCCATTGAATCCTAAACTAATGATTTTTGGAAAAACGTTGTTTTTGAACCATCTTGAAGATTTTTATATGCTTACAATGTTATTTTTTTGTTTGAGGTGTAGTAGTTTGTAGTTTTTTTTTTTTTTTGCTTGTTTTTCTTAGGGATGGATTTAGTTTCCTCCTTTGGTCGGAAATTTGTAACTTGTATCTATTGTTGCTGTTTGTTTCTTCCCCTTTCAATAAAACTTTTAATCAAAAAAAAAAAAATCCAAAACTAACAGATGAACGATAAATCTAGAAAAACCAATAAAATAAAATAAACTATTATGATGCCACCACATATACTACCACCACCGGCATCCGCCTCGACCACACGCTGCTATTACCAGCTATCATCACCACCAATCACGCACATTACCACCAAACATGCACTTCACACTCACAACCACCACACACATTTAAGAATAAAAGTTCCAAATTTCAAAACCCTTTGTACTTAAAACGATGTTCAAACATCTCACTTATATGTAAATATAAAGTAAAAAGCATACCAAGCTATAATTCACTGTCATTACACCTATGAATCTACGACTCTCCCATACCGAATCAACCACCAATTACATGTCTTATGGATGATCCATACACATCAACTAAACAACCAACCATACTATTTTAATGGAGTTTGTCGTTCGATACAAATGATAACAAACTGAACAATTACCTTATGATATCTAATAATGGAGTCATCCTTGATCATAAGATACAAATAATAGTAGAGGTATTTTCTTAATCCCTTAAATGCTTTGCACTCCATCATATTTCCTTCTTTGTAAAAAAATATACAAAGGAATTCAATCAGGCACTTACGTGCAACGTGGTAAAATTCATTTCTCGTGGTTACTAACCCATTGTTCTTTGATCTCACCGATAACAATTGTCAATCTTTTTTAACATTAAATATTGTTTCGTCAATCAAAACGTCAATATTTCACATTGAGAAGCTAACTAAATGGTAGTACCTTTTTTAGTACTTCAATCCTTGCTTCTTTTTTTTTTCCCTGGCGTTACTATCAATGACTTACGGAATCTTGTATAAATTGCTATGAGTTTTACTCCATTTGTAATGTCAAAGAATTGAAGATTATATCTGGTGATTGGTCTAATTTTTACTTTTAAGGCTATTTATGAGAAACCCATTTATATCGAAAAGTAGCGAGATAGTATGTAAGAAGTATTCCCAAAGATAAATCTAGGGACTCCCATGCATTTCCTTTGGAGTACTATTTCTTCAAACCGAGTCCCACAAACAATTCTATTCGGTAAAGCACAATAGCGTAAGATATCATTGATATAACATACCATCATGTTCAATAATGGATACTTGTGTAATAATGTAATTGTGCACTAACTTAAGCTAAAAAAATGACATTTTTCGTAAAATAGATCTTTGATATATGCACTAACTTACCCTCTTTATGCTTAAATTTTCAAGTTGCGAGATAATAATTAATAAAAAAATGATCATAGAAGTAAGGGTGGGATGATTCGGTAACCTACTTGTTTGGGAAGAACATGCCAATTACCATGACCAAATTCTTTGAATGTAAGGTATCAAAGTTTTATTCATCTTGACGGTTCATGGACCCCTTTCCAATCTCATTTTTACATTGCAAGGAGCTCTAACTATTTTATTCTCCTTAAAAGGGGAAGCAATTGATAAACACAATTTTCTTGTTCTTCTTCTTCTTCTTCTTTAAATCTCTACTTAACAGTTGAGATAAATGATTCGTTGTTTCTTTCTTAAATATTAGGTTAAAATTGGTGATTAGAGATCCTAAAGATGCAGGCATATTTTATGCTTTGGTGGTTGTGGTAGCAAATCAACGATTGTATGGTATAATGATCTTTGCAAGCGAAGGTGCATACCATCGGTTCCACTTTCCATGTATTTGTCAATGTGTACACTCATTGACGTGAAAGCACACACTTGGATGTATTCTTTATTTTCATCATCTCTTTCGCCTTCATCCGTTGCTCCATGTTTCATCTCATTCGTCAGGCTACGAGACTTCGTCTCTATTTTTTGCTCCGTCTTGTGACTTAATCAACTCATAACCACCAATTATTTGGAGATAAAAAACAAACTTTTGCTCCATGTTCACACAATAAATTTTATTTAGGACCTGAGTTAGGAACTCGTAAGCACAATTTCTTTACAAAAAAATTCGATTACGCGAGGCATCTCGTTAGCTCTCATTATGCCTTCATAAACTAACACGAAATCATTAATCTAGAAATACATATTGCATCATTGCCCCTTCAAACATAAACATTTGTGGTTCCAGGTAAATAAATTTTTGTTTTAATGCTCATTATTTATTTTCCGGACCCCAGCTCAATGTGGGATCATATGGTACGAATATTCAAGCTTATTGTATTGGCACATCTTCTACCTAAGTTAGTAGTGGTTTCCATTGCCCAAAGGTAAGTCGACTTAGAACCTTAGAAAACATCAAGTACCGGCTACCACGAGGAAAATATTTAACGTTTATGAGAATCCATAGCATGACAAAGAATCAAAAACAAAAAGCTACTTTAGACTGCTTGACCACTCAATCAAAGAAAGAAGATCAACAATATATAAGGATTATGGGCATTCAGCATTCACGGTCCTTTGGACCATTTCCTCGAACATTTTTTTTTTGGCTTGTCCATGGTTTCTTCCTTGGCTCAATTCGTTAAACGGTCCCAATGTCATCATAAGAAAGATATGGTGCATCATTTATTTTATCTCCCACCTTCAAAGAGATTTAGATGTATGTATGTAAGAACTTTTTCGAATATTTACTAACATATTCTATAATGCGTGATATAAAACAATAATATGAGAGAAATCCGCTAATTTTATGTGCTCAATTTTGTGCCTGGTATAACACACATGGAATTATGCCTTCTTGAACCAATGATGTTCATTTGGAACCGCAACATTGCGGACATAAGAACTTCGAAGTTACTTGTTTTAGATGAAAAATAGCGGAATTACAGAAACAATAAAATTACCAAAGATCAAAGATTCTAAAAAAAAGTGATACACCCATATATATTTTTGTACTGTGAAATAATACATTTTATGATCTGTTGAATCGCTTCATCGATCCCACCATCTTTTATTATCTGCGCATGTTAAATATCGACCCCACCAGCTAAGATTATATGTGCATTTTAATATCTATATCGTTAGTGCTACACATCTAGCGGGTTAAATCCCGCGGGTTATCGAGTGAGAGAGAATGAGTGGACCCGGTAGTTTAGCACTAAACCACCCCCTCTCTTGTCACTCGGGATAATCCGCGGGATTCAACTTTGTGGGATATAAATCATTTCGTACCTATATAATGAATCCTATATTCCTAACAATAAAAAAGCAAGATCTACATTTAATTTTGAACCGCACTAAGAAGTCCCAACACTTTTTGTAAATTATGGATCAAATTTCACGACCCCAAATAAGTAGAAATATGTAGAAATATACTTGAACATATTGATTGATAAACCAATAGAGATGATCCCTAAACAGTTGTAGCCAAAGGTGAAAAACAAATGAACACGAACTAAATATATTAAATTCATTGTATTACTTTCAGGAGAAACTTCTTTCTTTGCAATTGTGTTCACCTAGAAATCATTTTTATTCATTGGCAGCATATTTGAGTTTGGAGATTGGGAAGCTACTCGGGTGAGAAGCGGATGAGGATATCAGTACTTGGTCTTCTTTGGTTTATAATTTTAAGTTCATTGCTTAACCATACCCGAGTTTATAATAAACATTTTATAAGAAAAATTATTGCGTGTAATTTACATTTAAAATTCCATCTAGTAGATAGAAATAACAAAAAAGTAAGTTCTAAAACATCGAACTAACTTTTGAAGGCTATTCATTTGCAAATTTAAATTTAATGGCCTTTTCAAATTCCAAAGATTATCCATATATGAAGATCATGTTTGGTTGGTGAGAAACATAATACAATCTTCGGTGTCAATGAAACATAATTTAAAAATTCATATCCATTCCTATTTTTAAAATTATTGGGCGGTATAATAGATGGTTTGAGACAAAAGAAACTTAATTTACTCACAACGTGTATGCATAATTCACTAATCCACAATGTGTATACACAGCATCGTGAGAACCGCGTAGTTACCCTTGAAAACTCAAATGAGAAACTTAGTCGTCTTTGCAATCACCATGCTTTTGAAAACCATTGTTTGGTTCTGACTGCAATAATATGGGAAGAAGAATTTTGTTAGCTTGTTGCACAAATTATTGTATAAAATGTTTCGCATCATATTGTGTAGTGTGTAGCCGAGAAAGTTCAGATTCTCTACATGATCATCAATAAATAAAATACTCAATCCTCAAGGTAAATGATTCATATGGAAAAAAGGCAAAAGCTGTGGATTATCCATTAAAACGGGAAAATACTCAATTTAATCCTAATACCCAGCTGCTAATATAAAAATCAAACTAACTACTTAGAACAAATACGGGTCAAAATCACCAGTAGATTTTGTAAGAGAAATATGCTATGTAGTGTCGATTATCCTCAAGGTCATTGTTGTGTCTACTAATTATACTAAATGATAATCGGTGTATACACATATTCTTTGTGTCATTGTTGTGATAGTCCAAAAAATGGCAAGAGGAACTCAACAATATAGGAAGAATAGACATAATTCTTCTCACACCACTCCGTAGTTAAAGTTACGAGGACCAGGAAGCTCGACACTTTATCCGCCATTTTTCGCTATAAAGTCCTAGGGTTGTAAAATATGCATTTAAATTCTTGACCAATTGCATACCTCAATAAAATTCATGTGCTTGCATAGCATAAATATTGTCTCATAAATATTGTCTTAGATGGGTGAAGAGAAAAAGAAACACAAAACAGGATCTCCAACCACATCTGCAAAAAAAAAAAAAAAAAAAAAAAAAAAAAAAAAGAGTTATATTATATCAACCAAAAAACTACACCAAGCCAAAGGAAATTGCTAAAAAATAGTCTTTGGTATCATTCATGTCATGTTATACATAAGTCAAAACTATCCACACAATAATATAGATAGTCTATGGAGGAATGGATATAATTGAAGTACAACAATCCAAACCTAGGAATATTAATGACTAATGTATGCGAGTTGAAATTTTGCAGCGTAACTCTTTCTCTTGCAAAACTCGTGAACTTTATCCACCTAAGATTTTGTAAGTTTTGCAAAACTCGTGAACTTTACCCACCTAAGATTTTGTAAGTTCTATTCACCTACAAAAATCAATACAAAAAATAAATCATTATCACCCAATCTTTTAAAGCTTCCATCGTATATGTACCAATAACTATTACAAAGCAAAAAGAAAAGAAGAGATTAGTGCTTGCTTAAAGCAAAATCCATTAAAATATATTTTTTCTCCTTGCCAAAGCTTCGAAAGAACCAAACTTTCTTTCCCCTCAAATTGGTACTCATGAGCCTTCAATGACCAATCGATCGGTATATGCAAAATAATCAACAAAAATAAATTAAACAAAACCCTGAATTAAAAGAAACAGAAAGATAAATGTCAACAAAACCCTGAAGATAAATGCAAGCTGCTTGAGAATCACAAAATTCTAATGCTTTATATAGTCAACTTACCTAGATTTTTTATGAAGGAAGCCTTTGTTAGTTTTAATTCGGGAATGCGGTGTCGAAAATATGTACGCTTTTGGCATTAACTTTGTTTTCATTTCAAAAGGAGAAAAAGGAAAAGTGAAGTATGGGCCAGACAACACAACAAAAGACTGTCTCAAATTAGTTTGTGGTATTACATTGAGTGTTTCTTGTTGTGGCTCTTCTCAAGACAGACTGCTTTTCCTCTTCTCTTTTCTTCGGTCACTCATTGTCTATCTATCTATCTATCATAAGAGGCCACAACTTCATCTCGATTTGGTTGCTTCAATTCTCCTTGGATAAGGAACAATATGCATTAATTATTAGGGTAAATTAGTCATGCTACATTCCCTGTTAATAATATCCAATATTCTCCCGTATGGGTGAAAAGAATTTCACCATATGCGTAGGTATTTTGCAATTTTCGAATGAAAAATCACATGAAGGTAAAATGGAATTTGCAATGCCTAGTCTACTTCATAAGGTTGTTGCTGATAATTTTAAATTGGAGGCATTTTTAGACATTGACAGTGACGATGTTACGGTACTGCATTCCGTTTGCAATCGATAAATTAAAAATGAAAATTTGACTAACCACCGTATAAAAATTGTACGAAATATTTTCAAATACAAATCAATACAAATAATACTTCCCCTAATTTGGAGTTGTGGGACTATGTAGCACTCAAAAAAATCAGAATACTTGTCACAAACGATCTCAACCATTGGAAACGTCGTTCACTAAGGAAAGGTAAAACTTAATCCTATTGCAAAGAAAAAAATACGGTTTTAGTACTATCTTACCACATCCAAATTCCTTGAAAGTGAAACTTGAGTTTGTCATCAAGATAAGAACACGATTATATAGAGAAAGGGTGAATTCAAAGATGCATTGTTTGCTGTGATGGAAGGATGGATGGATAGATCATTTATTGAAACTGAAGGCTAGAATTCATATTTAATCATACACACAGTCAGTTCCACATTTTTTTAAGCCAATCATTTAGTTTTGTTACATACCTAATGAATACATACAACCAAATTTAACCACTGTCCGCAGTGAATATGGGGTCCGTCAGCTGCAATCCAAAAAGCGAAATGTCAGTTTAAAGGAAACAAAAATCTGCATAAAAAATTATGATAACTACCGATGAGGACACCAAAGATATCATTAATCATCAGCAGGAACATGAATAATGTGACTACTATCGCCATTGTTGACAGGAGCAAGGGGGCTTCAAGCTTTGTGGCTTCTCATCACCTCTTCACCAAGATCAACATTCTTTTCAGTTTTTTTTTCGTACTGTTCCCCAAAAATTTCAATGGATTCTCATCATCTCTCGAGTGGTGCTTACTCGTTCAACCGGTTTTGGTGCATCATTTTCAGTTGGTGATACTAACAAATGTAGCAAGTATCCAATTTTTTTCTTGCAAACAGGTAAACTACTAAGTAATTTGAAGACTTTGTAGCTAACTATAATGAAATATGATGCTCAATATGATGCTCACTTTCCTAGTTGCTTGGTGATAACTTTAACACTCTATAATATGAATTTGTAAAAGTAATACCCCAAATGTTAACCCTCTCATCTTGATCGACCTACAATCTCATTATTGAAGCAACTAGCAAATTCCATTTTTTCCCTCCTCGTGCAATAAACAATACTGGATTCTCTCCTCTATAATGGTTAACATTATTTTCATTTCCCTCCTCTATAATTACTCAACAAAGCTCTTTGTATATTCTCTCGTCAACTATTCTCTATCTACCATATTAAAATGCGCACAAATGCCTCTAGGAATTATTAGCAGATGAATATGCAATCATATGTACTGATTATAACCATGTCCAACAAAGAACTTATACATGAACCTGAATTATGCATAAGTGACTCGATGGTGGAGCTTCCTTTGAATGCGGCCTAGTGTTCCAAGAAATGCGGGTGGCGCTCCAAGGAAATGCCATAGAATTGTGTAAGATGACAGTGATGATGGAGTTTCTTTAGATACCTTAATCCAAGCGATTTACTAATCTCTACAAATAAAAAATGGCAAGCATTAACAAAACCATTTTCGCCAAACTAATTATAAAAGTGACGCAAAATATCAGCAACTCCAATCAATTAAATCTCCCCTTTACTGAAGCAAAATCAGTCTGAAAAACAAAATATTCACGGTGTGCGTTGTGCAACGAAAATACAAAGAAAAAAACTTAAAAAAATAGATCTCGGTAACCTTTAGCACAATCTGCTCACTTCCACCACCAAGACGTACACCAACTCATACTAAATATCGGACACAACGACACCAGTTAAGGAAAATTTTCATCCGCTTGCACCGCAAAACAACAACATCAAGAGTTGTTACCGATTCATATTTTCAAGCTCTATTCACCTAATTTATTTATTTTTGAAATACCTTAACTCCTTTCGTTCAATTGCTATATATTCAAGAAAAAGCAATAGTTCCGTGAGAACAAAAAGGAATAAGAATTCTAATTGGAATTGGTGGTTTGAGCATCAAATGAAAATCTAAAAACCAAAAAATCAAATTCAACACAAACAAAAGATTATTTTGGCCAGTAAACACTACAATCCAAAAATCTAAAAATCAATCAAATCTCAAGCTACTACCAACGGATTTCAAAGAAGAAACACTTAAAATAAAACAGAAAAAGCAATCAACTACGATATATCAACACCCTGCAAAAGCACAACAAATATACACCATTTTGGCATTTGGCACAACCAATAAAACCTTTTCGAAGCCACAAAACCGGGAACTTATCTAAAATCGTAAAACAAATAATAACTGTCTATAAGTATTAAAGAACAAAAATTAGATTATGACAAAAAAACAAAAAATTAGATTATGACAAAAAAACAAAAACAGAGAAAATAAGTAAACTTATCAATCAGATAGTAACCAATCTTCGAGTTTATCTATTATCACCTGTAACATCGATAAAAATGAGTGATAGAGGAAATAAATAACATATTAGAAAAAATGGTTCAAACCTACAAATCAACATAGGTGATTAACATCAACAATACGTAAATCATAAAAAAAAAAAAAAAAAAAAAAAACGCGGTATAAACAACCTGAATATCTAAGCATTAATCTTAAACCCGAGATGCATCACACGGCTTGGAACCCAAAAGAAAAACCCTGGAAAAAATATAGATTAAACACAAATCATGGAAGAGGGAAGATTATATTAAGAGATTCAACATTAGTCTCGAAATTGGGAAGATCTTCGCTATCATTTTACCCTGCAACTTATGTGCTTCTTAAACACCAAAGAGATTCAACATTAGTCTCGAAAAAAATAAGTACAGCTCCAACCTAATCTCTTTCTTACATTTCAAATATAAAAGAGTTCAAGTGATTCTTCAATGCTTCAAAGAAGCTCTACCTGGCTCTATCTTTAGCTGCAGAAAACCCAAACTTCAAAGTGGAAACTTAACTATAATTTAGGCCTGAAAGTTCGTCAAAGTGTAGAAAAAATTAGTGCGTCACTTGCAATTTATTTTTTATTCTTGTAATTTGCAATTTGCAGTATCTTTAGTGTTTAGTGTCAGAAAAACTTGTCGAGAAATCCTCTTTTTTTGTTTCAAATTTTTCTAAAAGAAATCTAACACTTGGGAAATTTATCAGCATTAAGGTACTGCATCTTTTCTTTTAAGGCTTCTTCAACATCTGCATCTCTTTCCTTATTCTTATGATCATTTATAATGCGTTGAAAAAACCTATATTTAGGAATATGTCAATTACAATCCGATCACAGAAGAAGGCCCATATAAACAAAACCAAATCCAAAAGCCATAAACGTAATAATAAGAAAGCACGATCAACTAAGAGAACCTACAAAAGCAAAAACCAAAAAATGAACAGAGGAGAAGAGGAGAAGAGCAAACCATAATCTCTGTTATTAGCTTATTTTCTGTTGGTTTGGTTTGTAATTGATAAGCCCCCACCTGTGGAAATAATCAATTTACACAAACAAAAATGAATCAAATTACTTACCGATGCCATAATCTTCAAGGAAACCCTCCGCCTTAACCGAAATGATCGACCATGATAATCAAATTGACCAGGTTTTCTTTGTATTAAGTATCAACAACCTAAACATATATCTTTGCTTTCTCATCAATCGCCCTTGTTCTAATTCCCTGCATGCCCAAAAGTTAGGACAATGAACAAAAACATCAAAAATGAAAAAAAAAAAAACCAAGTCTAGGGTCATAATCAAGAAATATATTCAGAAAACATTTATGTAGTCATCGGAGTATTCCATATAGAATAACAGAAAGTGCATCGTATACGGGAGATGTAGAATGCATAAGATATCTACTAAGCTCGCACATATGAATATATACACTTTAAGAACTTATTTTTAAACGTAAATGATAATAGTTCTTCTTGCTTCTTTGAATCAATTAGTTCCAGTGCTCTCCTTTATCCAAATCTATTATTCTCGACATACGTACAGAGAAGTAGTGGAAAAGCAAAAGGTTGAGACAGACTTTACTGGGACGAATTGAATCACTAAACCCCGAGAATCAAAACAAAAGGAAAAATAACAATAAAACCTAGCCAAACAAATAAGGAGAAAAAGAAGAAAACGGTACATAGTTCATTACCATGCCTTGGATTTAGTGTTGACGTACCAATGGTTATTATAAAGCAAAAGAGAACAGATTAGAGCAAACCTCGATTAAACAAAATCCAGTGAACCAAACTTCTCCTCTTGTTTCATC
The DNA here is from genome assembly GCA_023531295.1 of Papaver armeniacum. NCBI lineage: Eukaryota > Viridiplantae > Streptophyta > Magnoliopsida > Ranunculales > Papaveraceae > Papaver > Papaver armeniacum. Next base: position 138,437 of record JAJJWW010002260.1, read on the forward strand.
TCAAATCGGTACTAATGAGCTCTCATTGCCGCCATTAGTTCCCATTGTAAAACCCTCATGCATGACTGCGAGAAAGAAAAAAAAAGAAAGAACAATCAACTAAATCACAAAATTCTAATGCTTTACATATAGTTGGTGTAGCCACTAAATTCGGAAATGCAGGGTCAAAAAATGCTAAAAACATACCAAATTCAATTAACGTTAAAAAAGGCATAGTATTTGGGGACAAGAGTTCCTCGACTATTTCCAAAGGAAATTCTTTGCAAAGGGAGTTTGGTATTTAAGGAATATACTTGTCACATAACCGTATTTACTTACCCTAAAAACAGTTTCAGAAGATCTCAAAAAATCTTGGCACCTATAAACAGGCAAGAAAACTTGCTCTGTAAAATACTTCGTATTTATAAAATTACCATATATATTTTTTTAAGAAATAAAGTTACCGTATTTATACGCATTAGAATAGAATTTCTGTCAAAAAAAAAAAAAAACCATAAAAAAGAACAAATGCTTTGTAAAATACCATGTATCAAGAAATATTCGTAAAGTTATACCACATTTGTAGGCATTCAAATTAGCTTACAAATATTCGTAAATTGCTTTGTGCCCATATTTTTTGTTGCTTGAAATAACTTTTTATTCTTTTGCTTCACAAAAAAAAAAAAAAAAGAATGAAAACTTTTTATTCTTTAACTAAAATGGAATATTCCAAAGACAGATATTCTTGTATATAAACATTACCGGATGTAATGTTTGGTAAATATTTTTACTTCTTTTACAAATTCCGATCGAATAAAAAGGATATTCCATTCTGAAAATTCCGGTTTTGAAAATTAAGAATTAAAAAATATTTCCGTTTAAATTTTTTGTGCTTTAAAAATCGATTTTTTATATGGAATTTTCGTTTTTTTCCAAAAAAAAAATTCGTCTTTTATCCAAAAAAAAGTTCGCTGATTTTTTAGTCAATCAGAAGGCCTGGATTTTATTAAAAACATGTAAACGTGGTGTAAGAACATCTCAACCCTACCGATCAATATGGAGCATCAGATCGTGTCAATCCTATTAAAAATTAACGGCCACGAAATGTAAGGGGGCTAACTTTGATTTCAAATGCATTAGAAGCGAGGGTTCCGTTGACCGGCCAATGAGAAGGGAGGTTACCGCAACTCTCGATGTGGTGTGAGAGATGTGATTGGGTGTTTAGGTTATTGATGGAGGTTTCCCTGGGAGTTCCGGGAGACATATATATATATTGCGTCTGAATTAACTGCCATTGACTGAAATCCCCTTGTGTCAATTGCTGACTCCGCGATATAACTAGGAAATGATAATAGGGAGATGCACATTAAGGAGCCAGCTCAGAATTGTTTGCACCCCCATTTGGCAAGTAAATCTTCCACTGAATTTTCGTCCCTATATATTTTTGAAGAGCAAATGTAAGCCAAAAGGTGCATTTCAGACAGCTGAGATGGATCTAGGAAGTTGAAAACATTTGACTCAAGCTACTCAATGCTTGTTTAGTATGACTATTTTGACGTACGAAACCACTACCATTTGTAGCTAGGGGACTATCACTTTTTTGGTGGGTATTCACAGTTGTTAAATGGAAGAAATTTTGTCCCAATTCCACTGCTAAGTTTTTTTAATCCGAAAACCTTTTTACAAACGTCCAATAAAAGGGAGGGTAATTTGGGAAAATACCCCTAATACGGAGTGCAATGTTGGAAATCTGCCCCAACGTTAAAAATAGTTGGAAAAATGCCCCATTCCGTTAAAATTGCCATCCAACTCAGTTAAGTCACATATGTAAGGGCGCCATCACCACCAAAACCGCTGTCGCCGCCACCTGAACCTTAAACCGTGAGCCATAAACCCTGAAACTTGAATTTTGAAGGGTGTATTTGTCATTTTTTGCGCGTGTGTGGGCTCACACATGTGACTTAACTGGGTTTTTAACGGAATGGGACATTTTTCCAAATTTTTAAATGTTGGGACAAATTTCCAACATAAATTTCCAACGGTGCACCCCATATTGGGGCATTTTCCCTAAAAGGGACTAATGCGTGTTAAGTAGAGAAAAACTTTCCAGTCATTAGAAAGTCGTAAAGGTTTAAGGTCCAATAACAAGTTAATTTTCATTATTAATCCTAAGATAATTGTTACTTTTTTTTTATTTGGTGAAATGAGAAGAAAACAAAAGCAATTACTATATTGTAAAGTAGGATTGACATTACTCAGAGTGCAATAGCAATTTCGCAATCGAGGCTGCGAGGAATAATTTTGCAGTTGTTTTTTATTGTTTTTTCCACAAGGGAGTTTGAAATGGATCATAACTTAGATTACCAAAGAAATAAACGGAAAATGGGTCATTTGTCCAAAAAAATTTAAAACACGGTTCAAATGGACGAGTAAAAAATTTTATGGGTGAAATGGACACAAAAAAAATAGCAAGGATGAAACTGGATTCATCCTGGCTTAAACTTAAAAAATAGCGAGGATGAAGCGGATCGTCTTATTAGAAATTAAAAATAAGAAAAAGTATTTGAAAATGGGCAGGATTTAAACCGGTTACATCCGCCTATTTTTAAATTTTTGTCCATTTAAACAGTATCAAAATCTAACTGTCCTTTTCACCCAGAAAATTTTAATTTTGGTCTTTTTAACCAATTTTGTGAGAAATAAAAACAAAAGCAAATATTACAAATCCATATATAATAATGCCCCAAAACCATAAGAAAATAGAAAAAGGAAGGAAATAATATATCAACTCTTGCATTTAGAAAGCTTGCTGCAACCACGAGTATACGAATTGGCTTGAGCCCCATTTTTGCAATTATAGTAAGAAGCACCTCTCTTAGAACATGGCGTAGTGTTCTTCTTTAGCGACTCGTAGCTAACATACTTGGTTGTTGCTAAAATTCGCCTACTAATTTCCGAATCCATTTCAAATTCATTTTCTAGTTGACACTCACCTATGGAGCCATCACAGGTCGTTGTCGAAGTCGATTTCCAACCGAAACCCATTTCAAGATTTCCAGAAACCTCCGTTGTTGTAATTGAATGAACAAAAGAGATTGTAGAAACAATGATCAGCAGGATGCAAGTAAGAGAAGTTTTCACCATTGCAAAATGACTCAAGTTTCTTTTCTATCTCTCTCTCTATTATTGCCCCTTGGTATACATGGGATGTTTGCTGAGCTAGTTATAGTAGTTGGGAAGGGGATGCAGTGGTTGAGCAAAGTTCTAAGAAACTGCTTACTTGATACTGGGTGACAGTACTATCTTTTGGAGCACTTTCTCTTTTCTATTATTAATAACACCAAAATCAAAACCTACTTCTTTCGAAAATGTCTGCTTCGTAGTTTTTTTTTTTATCTCTCGAGGGCCAACCACTATGGACTACAAAGACTTTAGCTTATGCACAACACCTGTATTCGTACACGTTTATAAATCTCATATGCTAGTGCCGCCTTCAACCACTCAGGTACAGTCTCTTTAAATTTTTCATTGCTCCTCATAAATGCACAGCCCGGATTACAAATCGAAAAGGGAAGGGGCGTTCGATTCCGGAATGACAGTCTTCTAACCCTCTAGTCTACCAAGAGATATCTGGGCGATAAGATTAGTAGACCTTGACTACTTCAAGTCTAGACCTTGAAAGGAAGGAATAAATGGTCAACTAACAAAAATATGAGAATTCTAACTACTGCAAATTGCATAAATGGATCAAACTAATTGTCAACAAAATTTGACATCAAATCTGAACTATCTCCTAATTTAATCCTAAAGGTTTAAAGTCTATAAAGGTCATAAAGGTTTAAGGTTTAAGGTTGAAGTTGATTTTCATTATTAATCCTAAAGGTTTAACTCAAAGGTTTAGAGCATCTGCAGTGGGGGGACTATACTCAAACACTAAAAACCAAAAAAAAATAAAAGAAATGGGTTTAGTCCGTGGGGAGACGTTACGGTGAAGGAGTAAATATGGTGGAGCGGATGTACAAAGGTTCGTCCAATATGGGGCGTAGTTATAAAGTTTAATTAACGCCTGATGTCGGGCGGAGTATAAATTTGTGTTTGGTGTGGAGCGTAATATATAAAACCGCCAGATGGAGAGACGTAATCAGAAACTATGCCGGACGGGGCGCAAATACAAATTACGCCTTATGGGACGCAATCATAAAGTACGCCTGATGGGGCGTAACATGAAATTACGCATGACGGGGCGTAAGTTGAAAGTACGCCTGATGGGGCGCAATTTTTAAACACGCCTTGTATTTACGTGAGACGACCTCATAATTGCGCCCCACCACACTCGTACCGCACGTTTGTAAAACCCTTCTCATCTCATCGTTTTCATCGATATGGCGAGAATTTTTATAAACCCTTCCGTCGTTTTCATCGTTTCTACTTCTTTTGTTTTCGTTTGAGCTTCTTCTCTTCCTTGCGTCAATTTCTTCTCTACTGTTAGCTTCAAATTATCCAACAACAACAACGTACAAAATAAAGATTAACTTTAATTTTGCCGTGCGATGAGGTATGTGATCTCAATCTTTTGTTAATTCAATTTCAGCAAATAAAGATCAAAATATTAAATTATTATCACCCTTTAATCGTATTATTTCTTGATTAGAGATCAACCCAAGTCCTAAAATTTTGTATTGGGTTTAGATCGAATTTGAATTTAGAGGGAAAAATAAATAAATTTAATCCTAAACGTAGACATATGGTGAATCTAATTGCATTTGAGAATTTTTTTTATGCCCCACTCTGTGATTCATTATGTCTAGTTTTAGGATGATTACTGTTTTGGGGTGATTAATGTTTGGTTAATTTGACTATTGTTTTGATTGATTCATCTTGTGATGCTAATTATGTTTATTGTATGTGTACGAGATGTCGATTTCGGGTTCAATAATCGCATAAAGACGAACAAGAAACAAAATCATGGCGATGATGATTATAATTTAATCTCTCTTTGGTCAAATTAAGAAGATTAATGTTCCCGGGTTAGGGAGGTTTTCTTAGTGGAAGATGATAAACCACACGCTTCTACGGGATATCACGATTACGGAGACAACAATAACTCTCAAGTATACACATCGTGGTAACTTTCGCATTCGATCATTACTCACTATAAGGTTATTTCTAGACTTAGTCCTAGAGTCAAATATATTATTGAAAGAGCGGGATGGGATAGACTATTGAACATGGAATTGGGGGAAACCCCCCATGCCATGGTCGAATATATTGTGGAGAGGTTTTGGGATACGACGAATACTTTTCACTTCCCTTTTGGTGAGATGGGGTTCACACCTCTTGATTGGGTCATGTTGACATGAGTGATTATTGGAGATGGGGTTGATGTTAGTATGATTCGAAAAGTACCAATTTGAATATGTCCGTGATAATATTTTTCCGGATATCCAAGATGCCTCGCTTTGTGCAAAAGGCACGTCGTGGAAATCTAATTCAATTACAGTTAAATTTTTGAGTTCATATTTCGTACCAGAAAAATTACGTGCGGTGAAAATGATAAAGCCATTGCTGAAAGAGTAGCAACTGCTTTTTTTATGTATGTTTTGGGACAATTTTTCTTTTATAATGCAAAGAACTATATTGATGCGGGATGGTTAGATGCTTTTGACGATCTTGATGCAGTTTCCACCTATGATTGGTGTGGTGCCGCTTTTTCGAGATTGTATGCGGCACTCCGTATAGCTGGTAGGAAGCGGAAGACACTAAGCGGGCCCTTCCAAGTATTAGAGGTAAATTCTTTTCATGTTTAATTTATTGGGTTGAGAAAGATTCATTTTTTTGCTTGCTATTTTGATTAAGTTTTGGGGCTACGAATATTTGGGCATATGTGCAGAGATAGTCCGCCCTAAGGATGATCAACCAATATGGCCTAGAAGTAGTAGGTGGAAACCAAAGAAAAAGATGGTTGATATTGTTCGTTGTAGAACTTTACTTAATAAGTTGACAGCGGACCAAGTTACATGGCAACCCTGGGAATCATGCAGACAAATCCTTGAATCTGATATTGGAATAAAAACTTCCTTACTCTCAAACACAAGGGTTATATTTTCTTGGAATGGCGTTGTGAGTATTATTTAATGGTTTTTATGAGAGCATTATTATTAGATGGCAATAACACCGTTATGATAATAACATACTTACTTCATGCATCCTCCCTTACTAATTGTACAGCATAACATGTACCTTGGAGAAAGGTGTTGGAGGCAAAACCATCCCACCTATGGTGTTCCCATAAATCTACATACAATAGTTGGGGATATCGATGATAAACAAGGAAAACGCCTAATCGAGGAAGGTTGGGTCGACGCAATAGATATTGTGCAAGTTGTTTCGTATGATATGTATATGCAATATTGGCAAAAGGTAACTAACTTTAAAGATTATGTAACATATCCCGATTGGTATGTTCCATTATATGGGTATGCCGGTGACCTTCATAATCACACGATTAAAAAGCCTGTTGAACATATACCTATTCCGCCTCAACATCAAATATCCCCCGTAAGTATACGTTCAGTATTATATGTTTTTATTTCACAATAATATGTGCTCATGTTATTTTTATGTGACAGGATGAATGTTATTCATTTTATCAAGAGCATGCTGATTTCGGTCATCAATTATGTGCTTTTACGTTAAATCTAACAAAGGAGCAATTGGACATGAGGATGGCGAAAGATGCGGAAATAGAAAGACTGAGACATCAGAACCACATGTTGGAGGTACAACTCTCTCATTTGCATATGGAACCACATTCCCAACCTCCCCTTGGATTCGGTCACTTTTCCCAAACAATACCACAACCAGTTTGGAATACTATGGGACAAGGATCAGCTTCAACAATGGGACAAGGATCAGCTTCAACAATAATCCCACTTCCAGAGTCAGTATGCCTTTTATCCCTCCGCGCTCGGCGTCTTTGGAGGAGAATACAAATGATATGAATGGTTAATTTGTTCCCAATGAAATAAGATTCATTTTACAGTGTATAGTCATTTCAAGTTACGGAAGGTTTGACTGATAGTTGATGTCTTGGTTTTTTTCATTTTAGTGTATAGTCAGTCAGACAAAAAAACTTTGTTATAGTGACAGTGAGTGGTCATTTCCATTTTGAGTGTGTAGACGAATCTTTCAGTATGTCTACTTCAGTATGTCTACTTTTTTCACTGTCTCTTATCTTATTTTATTTTTTTAATTTAATGTATAGCCAGTCTCATACAAAAAACTTTATGTTTTTTTTTATTATTATTTACTCTTGGATTTTCTTTATAAATTAAACACCTCGTCTTCATCAGTATCTTCAAACCAACACACATATTCTTCTGATTATAATGGAAAACTACGAGAACACCTCAAACTATTGTTCTTCAGGTTCTTCTTCTTCTAATAATAATAGTTTCTATTCCTCTGATGATGATGCAGTAGCAATTCATCAAAATAACATGGTTGTTAGTTTGGGACTCCTTGTTACAAATTCGCGTTGGCATCAAACTCGTATCAAATTATGGAGAAATCGGGATGAGGGAGTTGAACTTCTATGGAAAGACTAATTTTGCCCGAACCCGCGCTTTCCACCTAATGTATTTCGTAGAAGATTTAGAATGCGTCGACAATTGTTTAATCGAGTAGTTACATAAGTTGCGGGAGTAAATCGTTATTTTGTTCAAAAGCCTGATGCTTTGATGCTTGTGGAGTTATGGGATTGAATCCTCATCAAAAAGTAACAAAGGCAATCCGAATGTTATCTTACGGATGTGCGGGCGTGCAATCTGATAGGAGTATTACGCATTGGAGAAACTACTGTTTTGGAAGCTACTCGTAGGTTTTGTAAAACTATTGTCCACTTGTATGGGCAAGAATATTTGCGTGAACCAACTGCTGGTGATGTTGAACTGCTGCTTAAGCAAAACAGAAACAAGGGATTTCCAAGGATGCTGGGTAGTCTAGATTGCATTCATTGGAAATGGGATAAATGTCCGTCGGCAGAATCAGGGGCTTACACCGCGTATAAAGGGAGCGAAAGTATTGTGTTGGAGGCAGTGGTGTCGTATGATCTCTGGTTTTGGCATGCATTTTCTGGTATGCCCGGCTCAAACAATGATATTAATGTGATGAACCGTTCGTATGTTTTTCAAAGTTTTGTCACATGCAAAGCACCACCAGTGAACTTTGTGGTAAACAGACATTCATATGATATGCCGTATTATCTCGGTGATGGCATATACCCAGAGATTTCTACTATTATTATGTCCATTAAACATCCAGAGGGGAAAAACAAAAATCAGGGATGCAAGAGGGTGCACGGAAAGATGTAGAGCGAGGATTTGGTGTTCTGCAACAACAATTTGGAATCATCAAACAACATGCAATAATGTGGGATCCAGATGTGCTTGCCTATATCATGAAAACCTGTATTATTTTACATAATATGATAGTCGAGGATGAGCGTCTACAGGTGGATTGGCCACATGTATATGAACAGTGCAGGAACCCATCACCAGTTGCTATATCAAGAGAAAATAGTGAAGCACTTTCCCAAATTAGAGCTGAGCAACGTGGTCGTGCAATTAGTAACAAACAAATGCATATTAACTTGCGTGATGACTTGATCGAAAACATATGGTCAGAATACGGGGATAGTTAAATAATTGGGCACAAGGATAGGTATAACTATTTGATTTGTTTTTATTAAAATTTATGCTTGTCATTTTATTTTATTTTATTTTACTTTAAATGTATTATCTCTTCTCTATGTACCCATCGTCATATTTTAATTAATTACTGCTAAGTAGTTTAAAAGGGTTTTAAAGTTAATTCAATCGAACGAAAATAATATTAAAATCCAAAAATTACATAATAAACTGGCAAGAATAATAATTAATATTAAAACACAATTAAACTACTAAACCTATTAGACATAATACGCCTATGCTCAAGATTGGTTTCTCTTATTCCGCACAATGTCCTCCTTTAGAAGTTCGAAGTACTCTCTTTGTAAGGGATCCAATTTATCGAGATCCTACATTATGATGTGTAATTCATCATCTGCCGCTGCCTTAGCTTGTTTTGCGGCAAACTCGGCTGCTCTTTGTTCCATATTGAATTTTGATTGTGTTTCGTAATGGGAATTGAAATGTTGTTGTTCTTGAATAAGTTGTCGCATCATTTCCTCTTGGGCCGTTGATTTTTCTCTACCTGTTTTCTTTAGTCGTTTCGCTTCTTTCTTTCCCAAATACTTACCGCGTTGTCTTTTCTCTATGTCTCCTATCTCACTATCATTAACGCACTCGGCTTGAGTTCCTTGATCATGTCCTTCCCCATCCTCTTCGTCCTTCTCATAATTTTCCTCATCGTGCGTTGTGTCAAACACAAATGTTGAGCGTCGATTATGTTTTATATTTTCCAACATAATTGGGTAGCACTCTTCGTGCTTAAATGGCTTCCCATCATTACAATCCTTGAACCGCAACCTTGCTTCTTCGAGCTATTATTGTTTTCGGTAACAGTTTAGTTCATGTGCAAGTAAACAATATAAAATAAGTGTTACAAAAATTGTAGAAAACTTACCGCCCTTTCAGGACCCCATCGAGTATGATGTTCACGTTCTATTTTCCCCTCTTTTGCAGAGAACAACGCCACATCTTTGCTTATTCCCTGATATTATTTTTGCCACGAGGTCCAAGACCGCTTCGGCTTCTTAGGTAATAGTTGTTCAATATCACGTTTGATGCGACTCCATAATTCCACTTCGGATTGATCAGTTCCAACACCGGGATCTTGAGATATTGATAAATGAATTTTAGACATCGTTAAATCTTCGATTGTTGAAAAATTAGGACCTCGAGGAATTCGTGGTGCCATTAGCCTGAGTTCAATGAAAAAACTCGGAAACTAATTTGAAAGACAATGCAATGAGTTCAATGAAAAAACTATTAAACTAGTTTGAAAGACAATGCAATGAGTCTGTTCTTGTTGTGATAGATAGATTGAATAACTCGTCTGTATTTATAAATATACGGCGGCAGCAGTTTTAATTTCCAACGGTCTTAAATGGCCAACGTTCCAAAATTTCCAACGTTCCAAATTTCCCAACGGTATTACAAAAATTTGAAATTTCGAAAAATACATGAAAACGGTGGAAGGATGGGGCGTAGATTTAAATAACGCCCCATGTAGAAACAGGCGTGATTAGAAGTTGGGCCCGTGGTCAGACGGAATTTAAAATCACGCCTGGTCAGACGGGACTTTAAAGTGCGCCTGGACGAGGCGCAATTTAAACTTACCGCCTGGTACCAGACGCAAATGCAAACTACGTCTCGTCGGGCGTAGATTAAAATTACGCTTCAAACAAACGCAACTTCTGTTTAAAATTAAAATTCCGCCCACTCGAAACGCAACTAATATTTACGTCTCACGCCGGGCGTAGTGTTAAATTACGCCAGACTAAAACCAAACTAAAGACCAAATATAGTTTGGTTTTTGGTTTTACTCTAGTTTTTGGTCTTTACTCTCTCCATAGCGTTTGAATTCTCGACCAAATATTTGGTTTTGGTCGACCACTGTGGTTGCTCTTATGGTCTGATGGGTGAAATGAGAAGAAAACAAAAGCAATTACTATATTGTAAAGTAGGATTGACATTAAGTTTCTACTCAAGAACCCAGAGTGCAATAGCAATTTGCTATTTTTTACCCGTATGACAGCTTCCAAAGGGGCCCTTGCGGAGTTACCTCAGGGATGACATCAGAACTCCCTATGGAGATTATTTCAAAGCAAAAACTTATGTCCCAAGCTTAAGCTCCTCAGAGCAAATCCTATGAGTAATCCCCCCAAATTAAGACTAATTGTTTCATATGAACGAGTGAAGTAGGGATGGCAATTTGCCCCACCCAAACCCATCCCCGTGGGGATCCGACCCTACGGGTTAGGGTTTTACCCGTATAAACGGGGAACGGGGCAGGGTACGGGGAATCCCCGAAAGTAATGATGTGGGGATGGGGTGGGGATGGGATTCAAGGTCCCCACCCCATACCCGCCCCATACCATAACCTATATATCTGATCGATGAACTTTTTTGGAAGATAACGAAGAAGATCATGATGAGATGATTAATATGGAGGAAGATGATTAATAATGAGGAACTAAGAAGTAAAATGAACCATAATACTTAATTGTGGATCAATTGTTTCCTTTATTTTTCAGTTTTAGTTGGTTAGTATAAACTTAAAATTTTAAAATGCACTGCTTAGGTTAGTATCATTCTTTCAACCATTATAATTATTTTTAAATTATTATTATTTACAAAATTTTAAATATTTATTGTAATGTTATGGTAACCCATGAGAAACCCATTCCCTACGGGGATTCCTCATACCGTCCCCGCCCCATTCTTGTGGGGAACGGGTAGGGGATGGGTTTTGATTTTTTGAACGGGGCAGGGGATGGGATTCAAGGTCCCCGCCCCATTGCCATCCCTAGAGTGAAGCCACTATGCGCAAATTTAAAAAGTGTTGATGGTGGTTTTTAGTTCAGGGCTAAACTTGTAAAATCCTGTGTTTAATGCGCCGTCTGCAAAAGGATTGAGCCATTTAAAAGTAATGAGCGCCCGGGCCTCTCTACTCATACGTGTATTGAGCAACTCAGTATATTTATTCAGAATGGTGCATGTAGCAACAATCCCAAACATTTTGTAAGCTCTCGCATGCATTACTCATTAGTGTATGGTTTATTGAGTATTTTTTATATGCTATATTCCCCATCTGAACCCTTAGTATTGGTATGACATGACAATTAGTGTTCACTCGCGGCTGAGTAGCACGAATTTCCCGAAGTATCGAAATTAAGGTATGCATGAAAATGCTCAATCAGAAGACGTACTAACTGCTCTCTGAGAATAAAAGAATTTTGTGTTGACACACGGAATTTGTTAAAATTTGTTCAATTTTGTGATAACTCACAAGATTCAAGTTTTCGGACTAATTAATTTGCAAATATTAGGTCTTTTGCGCCTCGTGCAAATATCTCAACCCTATTGGTTGAGGCCAAACCTAGGTAGACTAGGAAACTGATCCGCCATGGAGCTAGAAGGAACAAAGGCCTACCTGAAAACAAGAAACAAAATAGGAATTGTGACAAATAAAGAGCAATGACGAAAGAGGCGCGACCACGCCACATAACCGGCCAATCCGCTCCAATAGGCATCGCCTGTGGTCGTTGGCCACGCTCCATGTTTCTCTTGCTGGCCCCCTCTCCCATCAACCAATCAGATCGCTCGAAACCCGCCACACACACTTTTAATAAAGTTGGAAGTTGGTTGGTCGATGCGCCTAATTCCATTAGGAACCTAATCTAAACGGCCCAAGCCAGTCTCCAAAAAAACAATCACGGCCGTGCGATTTGGCCACTTGATTTATTAAGTTTAGCCGCTCCCCAACACGCCCAAGCAACATGCCAATACCGTTGTTGCATTTTGCACCCAAGTATTGGGATCGCCTACAAACCATCCCAAATCGCGCCTGGTAATCATCACAGGCGCCATGCCAATTGGCCATCCAACCTGTCAAATCGCGCTAGTATGATAATTGGCAGGCCATGCCATTCCGCGGCAGCAATATGCCAATGGCTTTGGTCAAACCAAAGGGAAACCCTATTTTTCTAGTCGTGGCCCAATTATGCCACTCAGGGCCCACAACATGCCACAAACCATGTGGGACCCAGGAGACCCTAAAGAATGGCGCCGCGCCATATTATGATTACCCATGGACATGCCCACGTTATGGCCTTTCCATGGTTTCTTTGATCAAAACGGCCAAGGCAATATTTGCTAAGATGCCATCGTCTTGCGCCACCTAACCGCTAGCGCCACTTAGGGTTTTTATATGCCAAACCCTAATTTGGCCAGGGCCATTACGCCGCCCCATGCCAAATAGCATCACCTAGGCATTAAGTTCGATGTGGTAACTAGAGCTAATATCATTAAGCCATATTTGGATCTAACACCAATATGCCAAGATGTAGCAGGCGCCACTTTATCCTCTACGCCATTAGCAGGCACCACTTTGACCGTTACGCCATTGGCAGGAGCCACCTTGCCGCTACGCCATTGGCAGGCGCCACCTTGCCACTACGCCATTGCCAAGCATCACCTCGCCACTTAGCCACTAACAGGCGCCACATTGCCATTATGCCAATAAAAGATGCCACTGTGCCACTAACAGGCGCCACATTGCCACTGTGCCACTATGCAGGCGCCACTACGCCATTATGTAGCCTAGCTTGCGTGCGATTGATCAGAATAACTAGGTCTTACACATTAGACCCACTCAACAACTTGACACTCGAGACATCAAACATGTCACAAACCTGGGGATACTCATCAGGGTATTGGTCTGGCGGTTTACAGCGTGCGGCGTACAATGCGCCCATTACAAGAAAGTGTCAGGAAAGAGCGTACGGTTAGATAGCAGTAAGAGAATAGTGGGTGTAAGGCTGACCAGTTTCCCCTCACAATGGGAACGTGATGGTAAACCGCTTCTACACAACCCCACTTCCCCACTACTTAACTGTCTCCACTTCCTACGAGATCAAGGGTGCTCAATGACTTGTATAAATAGGTTTTCAATCTATTTCGACCAACAAGAGAGTTTTGGTTAATAACAACACAAGTATTCAGAAAAACACACAAAGAAAAAAAAAACTGATAGCTTACATTCCACAAGCCAGTTCCAAATTCTGATACAAGTCATAAAATAGCCTCACCCTCAAAATTCAATATTCTAATACCCTCACTGATAGCTTCTCCTTCACTTTGTGACCGAAGCAAGACTGGAACGACCATTTCTTTGTTTAGGCCAGGATTGTACACATTGATCTCTCGAATCTATAGTACTCTCGTACAGTGCATTTGTTTAGGGTTTAGATTCGTTCAGCACACCCAAAATTAACAAAACCAGCAGAATCAGTTTTTACCCCAATACAACTGGCGACCACAGTGGGAGATTAATCTCTCGGTTGCAAGATCAATTTTGAAATTCATTCCAATTTTTTCCAATTCAAGATGGTGGATCTTAGGTCTGGATTAGCAATGAATCCCGATGTTACCGGTGCCGACAACACCCATGGCGTCAACATTCTTGCATGCGACACCAATGTACCACCTACCAGCACGATCAACACATCTCGTGGCACTACATCCTCTGCCACCAACACCAGCGGTGCAGGAAACATTCCCTCCAGCGTGACACCTCCTGTCACCAGATCCAGAGCCGCTGCCGCCACTCCCAATGTTTCTTTAAGTGTAACGCCCCCAATTGTTATCAGAGCCACCGCCACTCCTCCGTCGTTGAGAGACTGGAGGATCGAGCCGGAGGAACCCAACCTCTTATTACCATTGTTGATTTGATGGAAAGACAAGAAGTTTTCGCTAAGGCCCATACGGACATGGCCACAACTCAAAAAGAAGTGCGTACTTTCCTCAAGACACTAACGGTGCGGCTACCTCAAGAATCACGCCAATCCCAAATGGAGCCAACAAGGAGTACTTTTAATGCTCCCGGTGCAGGCACCTCAGCAGGATGCGCTTTTATAGATGAAGAGGCTCGTTTCGCCCCTGAACGTCCAATGGAAAGAAATCAGCCATCCAATTTTATCACGCGTGAGGATCTGGAGCGACTTCTTCAAAATCGAAGCAAAGAAAACCTGGTAGACCTGCACCAACATCAACCTCTGTATCCTCCGATGTGCAAAGAGTTCCTCTCAGAGAGGATACTCTTATCCTCAATTTTTCTTTCATGACGGTACTGGTAATGCTCGTGAACACATCTCTCGTTTTCTGGAATCCTTAGGGGAGCACGAATAAAATCATGTCCTTCGCCCCAAATAATTTTCAAAGTCACTTACCGGAAGAGCATACACCTAGTACAACAACATCGCACCAAACAACATATCCAGTTGGTCTGAGATGGTGACCGCTTTCTACAAGAAATATTTCTTTGTGTCGGAGCAAATCACATTTTCAGACCTGGGAAGAATGTTTCAACGAAATAATGAGCATCCAAATGATTATGTCAAGAGATATATAATTCAGACACTGGATTGTCACGATCCAAATGTGACTGAACAACAGTTGGTGGAGTCATGAATTAACGGTATGGTTCCTATTTATTGCGCTTTACTAGAAAACCTGCGCTACCAGAATTTTCCGAACTCCATGAAGCTGCAAAGCGGTCGGCTACGACGGTGCCAGTACTGTTGGAAAGAACCAGACCATCCAGAAAAGAAGATGGACGAGAGACTCGAGGGAGCAGCATCTCATCAAAAAAATAATATAATACTGGGCCCTCTGTAAGCGTAGTGAGTGAGGGAGGAAAGAGGAAGGCTCCAGCGACGGAACATCAACCCAAGCGTGCAACACCAGCGCACCAGGTGCTCCACTCCGGAAAGGAACGAATAAAACTCCTGCACAACCACAAGAAACCAAAGATACTGCTCCAAACTTCCCGTTCCCGATTGAGGAAGTAATTGGACTCCTGGAAGCGTGGATTCAAGATGACGCCATCAAACTACCTCCCGTCAGATGCCCGCCAACTGAGAAATAAATGGCAAATCCCAAGTATTGTCGCTACCACAGATTCGTCAATCACCCAACTAATGAGTGCAACAAATTGAAACGCATCTTCAAAGAGAAGGTGGATGCGGGAGAACTTCGCCTAGGCACTGAGGGAGTTCACAGAGACCTCTTCCGATCGGAAAGCCGCACACTTTCGGGGACTCGTTCACAAAGCCGTACAATCCATGATGGAGTGTGTATGTGAGATCCTTTATTTCTCTAAAGCACAGCGTCAAGATATATTTGCAGCTCTCAATCGCATTGTGTCGGGAAAGCGGCTGTTTTCAGTCGGAGAAGTCACCCCCAAGCCCCAACTCCCTTAGAAAGCTATTGTTGTTGGAAAATGCAATGTGGGACCGCTGCCTTTGCCCACCCGAAGAACGTCGAGTTTGACAACACGCGATTGATATGACCTCGACTTCAACGTTATTCGTCAAGACTCCGAGAGCTGCGGGGGATTTCAAAACAAGAAGTCGTTCAATGCCCGATTGTGATTAAAAAGCGAGAATAAGAATCAAAAAATGCTTACGGGTACATTAATCTCGAAATCAATATTGGAGATTCCCTAACACGCGACAAGTTTCATATTGTTAAAGAATGCCCGAACTATGACATGATCCTGGGCCGTTCGTGGGTGCACGACGACAAAGCAAAGCTAGGAGTGTGTCCTTTGCAAGTGTCTATACCTGAAAGGATTTCCAACGAGCCATCCAGCCCCGAAGATTATTTGTTGCCATATCAACAACTTTCCAATGTGACTCAACTCCCCGGGTATTGATGGTGGTTTTCGGTTTCGGGCTAAAATCGTAAGACCTTGTATTTTAAATACGTCGTCATCCTGCAAAGGAACAAAAGCCATTTGGAAGTGATGAGTGCATAAAACTTTTCACTTACATATGTACTGAGCAATTCAATATATTTACGAAATTTATCCAGAATGGTGCATGAAGCAACAATCTTAGATATTCCGTAAATTTTAGCCTATTGCATTTTTCACTAATGCATGGCCCGCCCTAGTATTTTCCTATGCTATGTTCCCCAATTTGAACTTTCAATGTTGGCATGACATGACGATTAATGTTCACTCGCGGAAAGTAGCACGAATCTCCCGAAGTGTCAGTATTGAAATCTGCATGAAAACACTCGCGTAGGCTACACCACCCTCTGACAAAGAGATTAGCGTGTTTACACACCTTTTAATTAAAAGTTAGCGCGAACGAACACGTTTAAATTCCTGAAGGAAAATCTAGACTGTCCATATCAGTCTTAAGAAACGATCACGGCCACATGATTTGGCCACACAATTTAATAAGCCCAGCCTACTCCTAACGGAACTAGGGCGATCGTCATGATAAACACCCATGAGTCCACTAGCATCCATGCTGGTCGAATTCCTTTAGCTCGCCCGCTACCTTCTTGAACGATCACCAAAACATAGGTGATCGCACTATAGCTCAAACGAGCTAAGACCGGCAAAAACGGTCTCAAAATCCATCGCATCCGTCCAACTTAGCCGGCCTAGTTGGACGGCTTAGATCGTATTTTGAATGATCAAAGAAACGCTGGCGTGTTCATCGGCGACCCAGCTATACCCATGAGTGATCGACTTGCTCACGGCAAACCAAGAGCGTATATAATCCGTTCACCCAAAGTAGGGTGAACGTGCTGCTTTGAAACCCTAATTGGTGTTTGCGGCAGTATGTTACTGCCGCAAGTCGATCACAATCGTCCATCTTTTCCATCCAAAGTAAGTGGCTTAGATTCAATTCCAGGCGGACCAAGAGAGGTCAACGTGATTACTGGCGCCCCGTCTTTGCATAGGGCCGATCGGTCTTCTTAAACTAGCACGTAGCGCTTCAAATTGTTTAGCCAAAATAGGGTTGACTTCACGGCCCCTAAACCTTAGATTACATTAATGGAAATAAACAACTGCCGCAAATCATCTCGTCCATCCAACTTCGCTAGCCTAGTTGGATGGTGTAGATGTATTTTCAAAAAACCAACAAGGTAGCATTGTGATCACTGGCCCCCCCTCTTCCATGAGAAGCGATCCAGGCCAAGGCTCGCCCAAGTGGCCCCAAACGATCACTCAAAAGTGTCCATTTGCGCTACTTGTATGATTCGTCATGATCATTAATTGTCGTAAATCGTTTCAGCCACTTAACTTGTCTAGCCGATTTAAGCGGTCCGGATATAAACCTGGATCGACCGATAGGATTTTAGAATGGCTACCATCGCCACAAAGCTACGGGGAACGATCGACCAAGTAGTAGCTCACCCCTAAGGCTGCCAAATGATTGCCCAAAGGTGTTCAATCACGCTCTTCTTTTAAGACGCTCAATTCGTGATCGATTCAATTGAGCTCTAAAACTACGATGTATCTAGCACATCGATTATTTTTTAGCTGCTTGTTTGAAAGCGATGCTTTATACACATCGATTGTAAGAGATGCTAGACAAATATTGATTTCACGAATAATTTATTATTTAACCTAAAAGCACTATGTCTTGATTTTAGCGGCAAGTCTCATGACTTGACCAATTCACTCGAGACATCAAACATGTCACAAACTGCGGGGATGCTCACTGGGTATTGGTGCGGCGGTTTCTGACATGCGGCGTGCAATGCGTCCATTACGAGAATGTGTCAGGAAAGAAGGGCGGTTAAACAGTAATGAGAGTACTGGGTGAACGTGTGATCAACCTTCCCTCATAAAGGCAACACGATGATCACCACCTTCCGCAAAAATCCACTTCTCCATTACTTAACTTCCTCCACTTCCTATGAGATCAAGGTGCGTTCGATGACTTATATAAATAGGTTTTCAACCTATTTCAAAACAACACAAGTGTTATCAACACAAGTATCTAGAAACCATATTCTGATACAAGTCATAAAACAACCACACCTTCATAATTCAATATTCTGATCTCAAACACCTTCTTCGCTTCCCTCCCTAAGATCAACCCTTCTCCTTCACTTTGTGACCGAATTGAATCTGGAATGACCATTTCTTGGTTTAGGCCAGAGTCTTACAGATTGATCTCTCGAATCTAAAAGTACTCCCGTGCAGTGCATTTTTTAAGGGTTTGAATTCGTTTCTCATCAACACACCTAAATTTACCAAAAACAGCAGAATCAATTTTTACCCCAAAACAACTTGTGACCACAGTGGAAGATTAATCTCTCGGTTGCAAGATCAATTTTCAAATTTCATTTCAATTTTATCAAATTCAAGATGGTGGATCTTAGGTCTGGATCGCCGACAAATCTCGATGTTATCGGCGCGACAACACCCCCCGGTATTAACGTTGCCGGTGACACCAATGTACCACCTACCAGCACGATTAACGCATCTCGTGGCACTACATCCTCAACCACCAACACCATCGGCGCAGGAAGAATTCCTTTAGGCGCGACACCTCCAATCACCAGAGTCGGAGCCGCTGCCGCCACCCCTAATGTTTCTTCGAGTGTAACACCCCCGGTTGTTACTAGAGCTACTGCCACTCCCCCACCGGGACGAGAGACAGGAGGAGTCAGAGGAGGCCAACCCCTATTACCATTGTCGATTTAATGGAAAGACAAGAATTTCTCGCTAAGGCTCAGACAGACATGGATACAACTCAGAAAGAGGTACTCACTTTCCTCAAGACACTAACAGAACGACTACCACAAGAGCCGCGTCAGCCCATGGAACTAATAAGTAGTACTTTCAACACTCTTGGCGCAAGCACTTCAACAGGGCGTGCATTCATAGATGAGGAAGTTCGTGTTGCTCCTGAGCGCTCAAGATAGAGGAAACAGCCATCCAATTTCATCACGCGTGAGGATCTAGAACGACTTCTCCAAAATCGAGGCAAGGAAAACCCAGTGGACCTGCACCAGCACCAACCTCCGTATCCTCCTGATGTGCAAAGAGTTCCTCTCCCGAGAGGATACTCCTCTCCCCAGTTTTCCCTTTATGATGGTACTGGTAACGCCCGCGAACAAATTTCTCGTTTTCTAGAATCTTTGGGAGAGCACGAATATAATCACGTCCTTCGCCTGAAAGAGTTCTCAAAGTCGCTTACCAGGAGAGCGTACACCTGGTACAACAACATTGCACCAAAAAGCATATCGAACTGGTGTGAGATGGTCACCTCTTTCTATAAAAAGTATTTCTTCGTGTCTTAGCAAATCACTTTCTCAGACTTGTTCCAACGAAACAACGAGCATCCAAATGATTACGTCAAGATATTCAGTATTCAAGCTTTGGATTGTCACGTCCCAAATATGACCGAACAACATTTGGTGGAGTCGTCCATTAACGGTATGGTTCCCATCTATCGTGCTTTACTGGAAAACTTGCGCTTCCAGACGTTCTCCGAACTCCATGAAGCTGCTAAGCGATCGGATACGACCGCACCCCGGCGCTTTTATAAAGAACCAGACCGGCCAGGGGTGAAGAAATCGAGGAAACAGACGTCTCATCAACAAGCAATACAACACCGGTCCTTCTGTAAGCATGGTAGGTGAAGGAGGGAAAATAAAAGCTCCATCAACGGAGCAATAACCCAAGCGCGCAGCGCCGGTGCAGACGATTCCATCCTGAAAAGCCACGGCTAAGACTCCTGAAGTTGGAGATGCTGCTCCAGAGTTCTCATTTCCAATAGATGAAATCATTGAAGTCCTGGAAGCATGGATTCAAGATGAAGCCATCATGCTACCTCCTCTCATACGTCCTCCAACTGAAGAAGAGATGGTGAATCCCAAATATTGTCATTATCACAGGTTTGTCAATCACCCAACTAGTAACTGCAACAAGTTGAAGCGCATTTTCAAAGTGAATGTGTATGCGGGATAACTTCAATTAGTAAATGAAGGAGTCCACAGAGACCCTCTTCCTGTCCGGAGATGCATGATTGGGACTCTGTCCACAAGACTGTATAGTCTATGGTGGAGCAGTTATGTGAAATTTTGTATTTCTCTAAGGCGCAGTGTCAAGACATGTTTGGGGCTCTCAATAGTATCTTATCAGGCAAGCATCTGTTTTCAGTTAAGGAGGCCGCTCTGAAACCCCAATCCTTCTTGGGAAACGCGAGATGTAACTGGTTACTCCTAACCATCGTTTGCTTAAAGGATGACGAGTTTGACAACACACTGATTGATGTAGTATCTGATTTCAATATTTTCACTATCAAGACCCTGAAAGCTGCAAAGATTTCAAAGCAGGAAGTTATTCACTACCCAACCATAATTAAAAATTCCGAAGGAGAGTCTAGAGACGCTTACGGGTACATCGACCTCGAAATCAAGATGGGAGACGCTCTAACATGCGGTAAGTTTTATATTGTGAAAGACTACCCGAATTAGATATGATTCTGGGGCGCTCGTCGGTGCATAACAACAAAGCAAAGCTAGGATTGTGTCCTTTGCCAGTGTTTATACCTGAAAGGATTTCCAACAAGCCGTCCAACCCCAAAGATTATCTGTTGCCGTATCAACAACTTGCCAATGTGACGCAGTTACCTGGAGAGAGCCCATCAACACATATTCGAAGATTCCGAACCCAAGTAAGTCTTATTGAACAAGCCTTTTTGCAACCGGTCACTCCTCCTTCCGCTGAGGCTCGGGGATTCGCTCCGATCAACAACCCAGTCGCCACTAGGAGATGTGAATGGTATGCTGGTCCTTTCAAATGCTTTGTAAAAATTTTAGAAGTTGTCTCAGTCAAAGACAACGAGTCCAAGAATCAAGTAGTTGTACAATGCCCAAACCCATTTCGAGTTGGAGATATGGTAGTGAAGGTGACCGCGTTTCAAGTTGGAGATGTGACAGTGAAGTTGACCGCTCAGCCTGATTCGCCTACAGAAAGGGAAGGCGAGCCATACCTGGTGGCAGATGTTATCTTAGGCGGTTACGGTAAGCTCATCAATGCCGACAAACTGGAAGGCGTGACAATTCACTCACGATGGCTCAAGCGTTTCAACACCTAAAACGTTGTGCTAACTTTTCCTCCAGCGTTCGCTTTAGTATTTCCTCCAGCAATTTCCCCTTTCATACAATATTTGTAATTCCTCCAAAATGTTTGCACTGCTTGCATTCATAATTAGGGTTTCAATTTGTCAGTTAATCAAAGTATTATTTCCTTTTAGAAATCTCTTTACTCCTGAATCATAACACAAAGTCTTGAGCAAGCCTAAACCCTCATCATTACCCATCAGTTCCAACCAGAAAGACAAAACCCTAAAAAGAAACATCTCATATATTTCGAGAAACATCAAAGGAGTACATGCAGAAAGAAAAGGGGCAAAGGAATCGTATAGTTATTAGGTAAAGCGCTTCGTACTCTGAAGAGCAGTCTACTCCAACAATAAAGCGGCCTCTCGATCACCACACGGTTAGGAGGATTGCAACACGTTATCAATTGGAGGGCAGACAGGTTCGTGGTCAATCTATAGTTTCCATTATTGCATCCCCTTCATTGTTTTTAGGGTTACATGCAATTATCATGAAGACAGTGCACGGTCACATAAAAACGCATCATCACTTATGAATGTCGCGTTCTCTTTGGCTATACGACTTGATGGAATGGAGAGATTCTATTGCAACCCTACTGGGGAGTACTACAACTAGGGTTCCCAGATATCGTGAATATATAATAAAAAAAACCATCATTCAATGAAAACTAGGCTCAGGCACAACTACTAAGTAAAATAAGAAAATGTCTACAAACTATGGAAAGTGCTCAACTATGAATGAAAGCAACAAAGGAAAGTCTAGTCATTAGAGGGATCAGCAATGTCTTCACTGGAGCCGTCATTGGAAGCTGCTTCAACGCCTTCATCACAAGCCACTACTGCATCCTCTCTGGAAGCCGCCTCGACTTCCCTTTCTGATGCCGTTTCAGCGCCTCTCTCAACAGCTGCTTCAATATTCCCTCCAGGAGACGCGCTAACATCTTTCTTGGAAGCTGTTTCAACATCTTCACCAGATGCCGCTTCCATGATCTCCTCAGCAGTCACTTCAGTGCCCTCCACGGAAGCTACTTCGACCTCTTCCTCAGGAACTGCCCCAACAGCCTTCTGAGGATGCTCCGGTTCGTCCATGTCAGAATCAAGAATTATGATTCCGTTGCGGATAGGGTAATCATACTTATTTTCACTGGGAGGCCGCTCATGCTCAATCCTTCGCCGCTTTAGCCGAGCTGCAAACCTTTTAGCTCTCGCGCTCGTCGCCTGAGGCGCTTCGTCGTGTCTCCATTTCTCCTCCATGCTGACTGAAGCCAAAAAGGCCTGAGTATACTCTCGAACGATGCGTAAGTGCAGAAGAGACATACCCTGTATAGCACGACCAGCTTCGCGAAACGGGGAATCTATTTCAGCCATTACCTCCTCGAACGCATTAGCCTTGGGTTTGTCGACTTCAAAGCTCTTTTCTGAAGAAGTAAAAGAGTAATCATCACCAGCAGTTCCCATTATATACTGCAAAAGGGCGTTATGATCATATCAACAGCTGGTGTATAAAAAAAATCATTATCATCATCAATCAAAAATTAAACCGCATAATGAACATGGAGCAGTACCTGAAACGAAGAAGAGAATCAATTCTGTGATGGGAGAAAGGCTCCAGCGGCTTCTTTATATTCCACAAATCAGCAAGATCCCGGGAAGAAAATGAGTCTCTATTTACCGTGTATAAAGGCTCCAGATACGGGATAACAATCAAGTAGATACTTATCTGTCTGAAGATAACTGACGTACGCTGGAAGAAAACGTCTCTTTCTCAAAGAACCGAGCCAGCCTCTATCCTGGTAATGTACGCCGAACTTCTCTTGTGAATTTCTTCGTCTGTCACCATCTAGTGCTTACCCCGCAATAACATCGCTATTACGTGCTAAGCAGGGGACTTAATGTTGATGGTGGTTTTCGGTTTAGGGCTAAAATCGTGAAACCCTGTATTTTAAATACGCTGTCATCATGCAATGGAACAAAAGCCATTTGGATGTGATGAGTGCATAAACCTTTTCACTTACATATTTACTGAGCAATTCAACATATTTACGAAATTGATCCAGAATGGTGCATGAAGCAATAATCCCGGATATTCCGTAAATTTTAGCCTATTGCATTATTCACTAATGCATGGCCCGCCTAGTATTTTCTATGCTATGTTCCCCAGCTGAACTTTCAATGTTGGCATGACATGACGATTAATGTTCACTGCAGCGAGTAGCACGAATCTCGAGAAGTGTCGATTGAAATCGCATGAAAACACTCGCGTTAGGCTACACCACCCCTCGACAAAGAGATTAGCATGTTTACACACCTTTTAATTAAAGTTAGCGCGAACGAACACATTTAAATTCCTTAAGGAAAATCTGGACTGTCAATATCTGTCTTAAGAAACGATCACGACCACATGATTTGGCCACACAATTTAATAGGCCTAGCCTACTCCTAACGGAACTAGGCGATCGTCATGATAAACACCGGCGGGTCCACTAGCATCCATGCTGGTCGGAATTCCTTTAGCTCGCCCGCTACCTTCTTGAACGATCACCAAAACATATATGATCGCACTATAGCTCAAACGAGCTAAGACCGGCAAAAACGGTCTCAAAATCCATCGCATTCGTCCAACTTAGCCGGCCTAGTTGGACGGCTTAGATCGCATCTTGAATGATCAAAGAAACGCTGGCGTGTTCACCGGCGACCCAGCTACACCCATGAGTGATCGACTTGCTCACGGAAAGCCAAGAGCGTATAGAATCGTTTACCCAAAGTAGGGTGAACGTGCTGCTTTGAAACCCTAATTGGTGTTTGCGGCAGTAACATACTGCCGCAAGTCGATCACGATCGTCCATCTTTTCCAGCAAAAGTAAGCGAGATTCAATTCCAGGCGGACTAAGAGGTCAACGCGCTCACTGGCGCCCCGTCTTTGCATAGGGCCGATCGGCCTACTTGAACTAGCGCATAGCGCTTCAAATCGTTTAGCCAAAATAGGGTTGACTGCACGGCCCCTAAACCCTAAAATTACATTAATGGCAATAAACAACTGCCGCAAATCATCTCGTCCATCCAACTTCGCTAGCCTAGTTGGATGGTGTAGATTTATTTTCAGAAAACCAACAAGGTAGCATTGTGATCACTGGCCCCCCCTCTTCCATGAGGAGCGATCGACCAGGCCAAGGCTCACCCATGTGGCCCCAAACGATCACTCAAAAGTGGCCATTCGCGCGACTTGTATGATTCAGCAGCAGTCATTAACTGCCGCAAATTGTTTCAGCTACTTAACTTGGCCAGACGATTTAAGCGGTCCAGATCTAAACTGGATCGACCGGTAGGATTTTAGAATGGCTACCATCTGCCACTCGCCTACAGGGAGTGATCGACCAAGTAGTGGCTCACCCCTAAGTCTACCAAACGATCGCCCAAAGGTGTTCAATCACGCTCTTCTTTTAAGATGCTCAATTCGTGACTGATTCAATCGAGCTCTAAAACTACGATGCATCTAGCACATCGATTATTTTTCATTTGCTTGTTTGAAAGCGATGCTTTATACACATCGATTATAAGCGATGCTATATAAATATTGATTTCACGAATAAATTATTATTTAACCTAAAAGAACTATGTGCTGATTTTAGCGGCAAGTCCCATGACTTGACCCATTCACTCGAGACATCAAACATGTCACAAACTGTGGGATGCTCACTGGGGTATTGGTCTGGCGGTTTACAGCGTGCGGCGTGCAACGCGCCCATTATGAGAAAGTGTCAGGAAAGACGGATGGTTAAACAGTAATGAGAGTAGTGGGTGAACATGTGATCAGTCTTTCCTCATAACGGCAACACGATGATCACCACCTTCCGCGAAAATCCACTTCTCCATTACTTAACTTCCTCCACTTCCTATGAGATCAGGGTGTGCTCGAAGACTTATATAAATAGGCTTTCAACCTATTTCAAAAAAACACAAGTGTTATCAACACAAGTATCCAGAAACCATATTTTGATACAAGTCATAAAACAGCCACACCTTAATAATTCAACATTCTGATCTCAAACACCTTCTTCGCTTCCCTCCCTAAGATTAACCTTTCTCCTTCACTTTGTGACCGAATTGAATCTGGAACGGCCATTCTTGGTTTAGGCCAGAGTCTTACAGATTGATCTCTCGAATCTAACAATACTCCTGTGCAGTGCATTTGTTTAGTGTTTTAATTCGTTTCTCATCAACACACCCAAATTTACCAAAAACAACAAAATCAGTTTTTACCCCAAAACACCGGGGAGAGCCCGTCAACGTTCATTCGAAGATTACGAACCTAAGAAAGTCTTATTGAACAACCCTTTTTGCAACCAGTCACCCCTCCTTCCGCCAAGGCTTGGGGACTAGATCCGATTATCAACCGTCACTAGGAGATGTGAATGAGAGGCGCCGGTCCTTTCAAATGTTTTATCAAGAATTTAGAAGCTGTCACAGTTAAGGATGACGACTCTAGGAAAGTAATGGTGCAATGCCCAAATCCATTTCAAGTTGGAGATGTGGTAATGAGAATTGTTGCTCAGCCTGCTCTGTCCGTATAAGGGGAGAGACGAACCATACCTAGTGGTGGAAATTATTTTGGGAGGTTCCGCAAACTCACCAATGCCGATGTGCTAGAAGGCGTAGTAATACACGCTCGATGGCTCAAACCTTTCAACATCTAAGATGTCGCACCCTTTTTTTCGTAAAAATTCCCTTTTAGTGTTTCCTTTAGCAATTTCCCCGTTCATGCAATATTTGTAATTCCTCCAAAATGATTGCATTGCTTGCATTCATTATTAGGGTTTCAATTTATCAGTCAATTAAAGCGTTATTTCTTTTTAGAAAATTCTCTTGAATCATTTCAAAACCAAAGATCTCAAATAAACTCAAAACCCTCAAAAGCAATTACCTACCAGCTCAAAACCAGAAATCACAGAGAAAACATCTCTTATTCCAAAACATGTACAAGGAAAAAGGGAAGGACAAGATATTCAAGGGAAATTCTCCAGCAAGCATCTCTTGTTCCAAAACATGTACAAGGGAAAATGAAAGGACAAGATATTCAAGGGAAATTCGCCAGC
The DNA here is from genome assembly GCA_023531295.1 of Papaver armeniacum. NCBI lineage: Eukaryota > Viridiplantae > Streptophyta > Magnoliopsida > Ranunculales > Papaveraceae > Papaver > Papaver armeniacum. The sequence continues at coordinate 165,173 of JAJJWW010002260.1, forward strand.
AGCAGTACTAGTTCGAACCCCGAGACGCATTTCTTTTGAATTTGGAAGCAGCGCACAATCACGTCTTCAGAGACGGTATCCACGCTCATACATACCTAGATGGAAAATCTTCAGGGAGCGTGTAATTTGTAAAGGAAAATCAAACATAAGGGAGAAAACATGGCTTGATGAGCACTATTTGCGCATCAATTTCCTATCTACCGCGGAGCCTAGAATTCCAAGGTATTACAAGATTTTCTTTTTCTGAGGATTCGGATTTCTCGGTTTAGGGTTTATTCATTCATTTTATTGGAAATATAAAATTATCAAAACAACATGGGTGAGAGAATGTTATTTGACGAATCCCTGGCTCCAGTCATATAAACAAAACTATTAAAATATCAAAAGCGCCAATAAGCTATGAAAAGATGTTCTTCTATGGAAAGAAAACAGCAAAATGGGAAAGCTAGTTATCAACGTCAACGCCGAGGTTAATGGCGCCTCCACTGGAGTTCTCTCCTGCAACCACTGCTATGTCCTCTCACCGTAGTCATTTGCGGTACCTTCTCGAAGAGCCGTTTCAAACATCTCCTCCAGTGGCCACTTCAATATCTTCTCCGAAGCTATCTCGACCTCTTCCTCGAAAGCGCACCAACGTCCTTTTAGAAAGCGCCTAACATCCTCCAACATCTCTCGAGGATGCGCCGGTTAAATCCACATTAGAGTCAAGAATTATGATACCGTTATGGATAGGGTAATCATGCTTACTCCCACCTGGAGATTGTTTAGGCTCAACCCTTCGTCGCATCAGTCGAGCCGCGAATCTTTCGGCCCTAGCGCTCGTTGGTTGAGGGTTTTAATCACGTTTATACACCTCATCACGTCTCCAATGCTCCTCCATGTCAACCGAAGCCAAAAAAGCTTGAACACGCCCTCGAACGATGCGTAAATGTGTGAGAGGCATACCTTGTATGGCACGACCAGCTTCACGAAACAGGGGATCAATTTTACCTTATACTTCCTCAAACGCAGAAACCTTGGGTTTGTCAACCTCAAAGCTCTTCTCCGGAGAATTAGAAGAAAAATCATCACCAGGAGTTCCCATCATATACAGCTGATAGGTGTAGAATACACCGTATTTGCTATCTAGAGTTTATGCTTTCTTTGCTATTTTTCGTGTGAATTGTGTATCTTATGTGTGCGTTTGAGCTAATCAGGTGCAATAGAGTCATTCGGAGGAAAAGAAGCGGAAATCACCCAAATTGAGCCAAAGGGAAAAATTATCATTTCAGGGGCAAACACTAACTGGAGCCCAGTCAAGGTTAAGGGGCAACTCTTTTGGGAGGAATATTAAAAGACAACCCGTGAATGGTTAGGGGTTGCCGGTTGAGTAGCCCTTATCAAGGGTGACTGGGTGTCATTATCCAGCCTTATCCTAAGAACCAAATCGAGAGAAGGTTTTTCTTTCATTCTCCTCAATCATTTTTCACCTGAAACCGAGAGAGAAGTGGCTCGAGAGTTGAGGATGCCAGCGATTAAGAGTAAGGAGATTAAATGGGGTTTTCTGTCACTACAAGAAAAATAGCCATTTACAACGGACATATCACAATGTTAGGCCCAACGTTGTAGATAAATGGGCTTTCTACAACATTTTCGATCTAAAAACATTGTTGAATGCTGTGGCCTCCTGCCAACAGTTTTCACATAAAAAAACACACATGCGAAAAACACACGTCGGTCATCACAGCCCTTGATCTCGTTAAGCATTTTCCCGAGATTAGCAGCGAACATCCTTTGAAACAAAAACCTAGTCGTAATATCTTATCCTCTATTTTCTTCCTCTCTTGCTCTCTCCGCCTCATCCTTTCGCTTTTCTCCTTCACCATGTCTACTACTCAGATCCACGGAAAATATAGGAGCTTTATCTTTTTTCTCATCAAAACTCTGCAAATCAGCATCAAAGCTTGTTATAGTAACAATACCTCATGAAGAAGAACAAGAAAAATGCATGAGCAACTACTAATTCTGATCATCAAATGGGTACTCGAGAGATCGAATTAATGGAGGAAATAAGTAGATTAAGTGATCCTCTCTGGATTCACCAATATCAGCAGGTAAAGTTAGGGTTTTTTAGATTATTTTTTCCATGATTTCCTTCTTGATTTCATAGTAGAAATTAATCTTTTTTGATTTGTTTTTTTTTAGTTGTGTTTGTATGAGTTTGGATTTTTCTTGGCTTACATTAAATTAGGATTAGCTATATATGAGTTTGTATTGAGTTTGGATTTTTTTTGAGTTCTGAAATTTTCGTTTTACACGATTGTAGGCTTGTCTTGGCTGGTTTTGCGAGGTTTTCTGCCGAAATTGGTTTCTAATGGTGTATGTATTTAGTTTTTGTTAGTAGGTTTTCATTGGTCTTTTTGAATTTCCACCCTTTGAAGTTTAAATGCTATTATCTAGATGTAATGTAATTCTTCATTTTGGAATCAGATCTTTAAGGTTGTTTATCAAGTAAGATATTCAAGTAGTGATTTCCATATATCTAATTTTTTTAGTCCAAAATATATCGAGATGATGTGTTCGTTAATTTTATCAACTAATTTTAGCAATTCATGGATATGGTTTGTTAAGTGCTTCGAATATGGAGTTGTTTAGGTGAGTATTATTGATCGATTTGTTATTGAATTAACGGGCTTGGAATTGAGCATGAGTAAACCTCTTGCGGAAAGAATGTTTCTTGGCCTCTTGAATGGATGGCAGAACCAGTGTATTCAGTGAAAGACCAAACAAGACCGCTCTCTCAACGCAATATGTTCCGACTTCGAACTAGAAGTGATAATGGTGACTCCTCCGTCTCTTTACTCTTCCTTTTGCTTGCCTCTGTATCCATCTTTGTCTTTTGGTTCAGCTTCAGTTACGAATTTGATTTAGGTTTGTTTGCAGCCTTCCCCAAGTCATTTGTGATCAAGGAGAAGCTTGTTATAAAGATGAGACAAAACAGACGACCTTAAAACTCTGCAAATCAACATCGAGAACTTGCTGGTAGTATAAATGAAAAGATCATTCGGTTTTGATATTTTTCTACCGATCCGTGTGAACTTCCTTTACAACCTTGCATACATCTCGAGATACAATTGTAATAATCGAATGAGTTCATTAGAAAACGTTTTAGACTCTAATTTAAGTTATACTTACTTCGTGGAAATCTTCAAATCCCTGAATATAACTCATGTTTCTCTGCTTTGAAAGTTTGTTGTTAAAGCACAAAGTTCAAAGTCAAGTCAGTTTAGAGACATTGATGAGTGATTTTGTGAGACATTTACTTGTGCAACGGAAAACGCGAGGTGAGTGTTAATTTTCTAACCTTTGAGATGAATCTTTTATGCCATTTAGTAGTCTTTGTAGCGAGCGGGATTTTGTAGAAAACGAAGAATGAAATCGGCTCCTTCCTTTCATTGTTTAGGTTTAATTTGTCGATCCTATCTCCAAAATAGTGTAGTAAAGAGTATGTAGCATTGGTGGAACTATCTTGATTAAATCTGAGAAAACATAGGTCATTTTCACTTTAGTGCTAGTTTCGACTCCCAAGTTGATTTTGTCACAAAATGATAAGTTTTGTGCTCCTAAAGTCCCAATATCGGTTTGCACCTTTCAAGAGGAACTTAAGAGCATTTGACCTAACTATGGTTTCTCTAGGTGACAAGTTCCAAAAAAATTTATTCGTGAAACTATTAGCCCTCCTCGATTTACCTTGTTCTGTATTTATGGATTCCGGTTAATGGGTAATCTTTTGATTATTAAAATTTGTGATTTTTTAAGTTTTGATATATAGCTATTGTTAGTTTGAAGGGCTTCTATAGTTGTTGATTGATTTTTTTCTAGCATTGATTAGTGTAGAACTTCATGGTTTCAACTTATAATTAGGAGAGAATTGACGCTGTTTTTTTTTGTAATGATAGTTTTTGTGTAATGATAGTTGATAAATGCGAAAGGTTAGGGGTGAATCATTTCCATAAATTCTTCTGTTGGAATATGAATCTCTATGGGTTATGATATACTTTGAATGCTTAGCTGCAGGAGGGAGTTTATTCATGTCTTTTGATAGTTCTCATGTATCTAATCACTAAGAAATGTTTTTTATTTTTGTGATTTTTGTTTGTCATCTCTCTTATTGGTTTATAATGGGAGATTTAATTTCTTTGCAGGTGAGGTTATTGGTGCGGATAGCCAAAATTATGAAAGTTCTGTTTGTAAGTGAAATAAAAAAGATGTCTATTCAATGACCCTTGTGCTTTATTGATCTATTTGAACGTCGCTTTGTTGATTCCTGACATCTATGTCGTGTGTAATCCTGCAGAGTGTGGATATTCTCAATCCATTAGTTTTACCAAAAATTGATGATACTAGTTGGAAATGCTTGTCTGGAGCACGTGCTAACATGCAAATTCTTCAACTTGTTCCAAACTTAAAGGTAAATCACGGTTTTCGCATTTTCTTGAAATAGTTTTGATAGGTTTTGGTGTTCACAAGCCATGTCTTCTAGCCTATGTATTTGGGGGTATGTTTACTCTGGGGTTTGGTCTGGCTTCCCCAATCTTGAGGGGTCGTGATGTCGTAGTTGTGCAGTTTTTACTTTGTACAATTCTAATGCTCCTTTTGTTTGATCAATTCCAGAAGTTCCAGTTAGTGTTGTGGTGCCTTCAATTATGGGCAAGAAGGCAAGGAATATATTGCAATGTATGGGAAATTTTCATTTGTTTTTTAAGTGTAACTTTTATTGTTATCTAGCTTTGCTCTTTGTTTTTTGTTATTGGTATTCCAAATTCCTTCTTGAACATCTTACTTTCATGTTTGCGGTTGGTTGGATTTTTTGGAGGAATTCACCTGGGTTGTTCTCCATGACTTTTTTATATGTTGTCGATTTCCTAATGCCGGTGGTACTTGCACTTAATTCAAAGTTCTTTGAAACTTTTGCATTTTGGCCATGGCCTACCCAAAGTCTTTGCTACAAGATATTATATCACCAATGAATACAAAACATTCGTTAATGCCCATCCAGTTTCCATGTGGGACACATGAATTTTGTCGTCCCAATTTCACGAAAGTACATTTCAGAAAATCATGATAGAATTTTGGCAGTGGGCATACAATGGCAAGGGTATATATCTTTCCCTGGTTTTGATTTTTGCGTGTCTACTTGGTCATTATGTTTTTCTATCCATGTGCGGTTTTAGATTTCAATTCGAGTTCTCGTTACATACACCTATTTTACGGAAATTCGAGACGACTTGGAGGAGCACCTAATTCTACATAATATATATTAGTTGTTGTAATCTGCGTGCGAGGACTGGTGCCCGAGGCTGCAATTAGGGACTTACCTCCATCCGCTATTGGGGATCCTAGTAACTTGGATCTTTGTGGACCTATCGTTTGCAAACAAGGGAAAGCCTATGCAAGGACTTGTAGAGCAAGTTCGTGATAAAAATCTTTGTCGGTGTTTACTTGCTCCCAGAATTCCGGTTTGTTCAAGTTTTTGTTGCCGTATTAACTGGGGATCTTAGTCGCTAGCTTATACTGCCACTGCTTTCATCTGGCGCCGTTTCTTGCTACTTATCTTTTTGCCAAATCTATCTTTTTGGTTTTCGGTCACCATCCGATAAGACTCTCGGGTCAAATGCTATCTTTTGTCCTTTTAGGTTGTGGAGGGTAATGGTGTAAGCTCAATATTTGGTTTAAAGAAAGGAATTACATTTTATTATGATATTTGTATGGTGAAATATATATTTATTCAATGTAAAGAAGTGAATTACATTTGAGACAGGAAAATAAATTTATGAATTTTAATAATTTCTTTTTTAGATTTTTTTTTTTTTTTGAAATCTAATAATATTTTGACAACGGTTATTCAAAGTTGTTGAGGTGCATCTTACAATGCAAAATAACCGTTGTCATCGAGGCCATGAATGACAACGTTCCTTGCAATGGAGAAGAACCGTTGTCGAAGCTGGTAGACCTTTCACAACACGCAGGTACACAATGGCTTGGAAACCGTTGTCATTCTAGTTTGACAACGGTTTTGCACCGTTGTTACTGGGTGATTTTCTTGTAGTGTGTTGAGATTGAATAGGGAGAGATATGAGATGATTGAGAGTTTGAAGGAAGAAATCGGATGGAGAACAGAGCTATGTGTTATTTGAATCTGAGAAGAAGTTAGGGTTCTTAAATCGAAATGGATTTGGGAGGCTGCTGTAAGAATTAAGATGGAGATGATCGGTAGAAGAAATGAAACAATATTCTCAAACACGAAAAAGAAGCCGATTTCTTAAGCTAGGGTTTGAGATGTTCTGAGTTCTCAGGTCAGGGTTTGGTGAACTGGAATCACAGAGAAGGTACGGTGGTAATCGAAATAGAATTTGAGATGGGTTTGATTCTCTGGTAATTAAGATTTCAAATCAAGAGATGACCTGAATTTGAGAGGAATGAAGTGAGATTTGAGTCATTTGAACTCATGGGGAAGATGGAGCTGAAACTGCAGGTGGTAGTAGCCTTCTTCTGGTGGGTTGTTTGCAAGAATCGGTAGAAATTCAAGAACAATGGGTTGGAGTTGGAATTTGAGATTCAAGGGTTTGAGAGATTCTGATGGCTTGATCTGGTAGTGGTGTTTAATTGATATTTGTGGTGGCTTGGTAAGAAGGCAAGGTTGGGTGGAAGTAATGTGAAAATGAGAAGATGGAGTGCATGCGGTATTGCAGTAGTCTTCTGTTGGAGGAGTCGGGGTTGTCTTGATGCTATGGGTTACAATGGTGAATGATTGTGGCAAAGCTGTTGAGGCTGTTGTGTATTCTTTGTTGCATGATTGGCTAAGCAAGGAGTTGAGAGCAATTAACTCATACTGGGTTTGCGAGTCGATGCGGTGGTGGAGTCTTTGTGATGATTTAGAGTCTGAGGTTGGATGGGATTGTGGATGAAATCGGTGGAGATAATGGATTATGAGCTTGTGTGATTAATGGGTTTTGGTAATAAAGTTGCTAATGAGAATGGAATAGGCTGTTGTGTGTGTGTGGAATTGAAGCTTATTGCGGTGATGAAGGTGGTTGTGTAATGCAGTTACCATTGATGCTATAACGGGCAATATGAGACGAAGCTTGTCACAGGGGTTGGCTCGAGTCAGAGTAGTGCAATTTAAGATGCAAAGAGTGATATTTGGCTGCAATTGAATGATAATCTGTGAATTTGAATCGAAATAAGTGATATCTTTGTAAAATGGAGAAAGGAGCCGAAATTGCAGCTCTGTGGTGGTACAAGGGTCTTGCGAGTATGAGGTGATTGGCGGGAGTATGGCACCGAGATGGTGGTAGGAAATTGCGAGGTGGTAATGGTTTTGGTATGAAGTCACATTTGTAATTCAAGGAATTAGGCCGCAAGAGAAACAGAGATGGTAGAAAAGCGGAGAATTTGGTGTTGATGTGCGGTATGGGGCTTTGTAGGTTTGCTAAGAATGGCGAGTAATGGAGCTATAGGGAAGTGTCGGGTGTAATGGGTCTTAGTCACGTGAACTCGACATGAGATAATGAGAGCTGCAAAAGGAGTATGGAATTGAAGTGGCAGCTGAGTGGTGGTGGCTTGAGGTGATATGCTGGTAGTATGAAGAATGAGATTGTTAGTGGCAGTGGCTCGACTCGGATGCGCCTAGTGGTATGCCTAGGACTGAAGCAATTCAGCTGAAGGTTACAGGGCTCATAGGATGCTAATTTGCAGTGTAGCCGTTATGGCTGGAAGTAAATTAATGAGGCACAAGGATGGTGCATCAGTTAGAAGGTGGCTCATGCAAGATAGTCAGGCCTGGCAAGATGGTTGTGGCACGATGCGAGTCGACCCACTCAGTGGTTAACGTGGTGATTCTTATCTTGACTAAAGTGACTCGATGAATCAATGTCGACTAAGTTAACTCGGTCGGACCGAGTTGACCGTCTGACTCGTTGACTTGACCCGATCCGACCCGTTGGCCGTGGCCGAAGGCAGACTTTGCCGGTCCAGGAGCCGATTTCCGCCACAATACCGATTTTAAAGGCGACGACTTTTTGGACGTATTTTCTACACGGGTTTCTCTCTCTTATGGGCTTGGTGGATTTTCATCTAATGGACTTTGAAGACTTGACCTAATTTTGGAAGGAGTGAAAAGCTATAAAAGAAGAATTCTACAACTTTTGGAAATCATCTTATTCTTGGAACTTTGGAGGGCCGCTTTTGTTTTACGCTTCTAGGGTTTGCTTTTGTTCATCTTCTTCTTTATTCAACTTATATTTTTGGTGATGAACTCCATAGCTATGAGTAGCTAAATTCTCTATTATTGGTTAAGGATGTAGTCCGATTTCTAAAACTTGTGTTTGCTTTATGTATTAGTTTTCTCTCTTGATTATCGTTCAATTCTCTCTGTTTTTACGATCACATGATTGAAGTATTGTGATAGGATTATGATGTTTGATTAGTTAAGTGGCCAATTAATTGAACTTGCATCTTAGTCCATAGCTATTTTAGGGTTTTTCATCAAGCGATAACCTTGAATACAAGTAGCATGATATGTTTACGGTTTGTAGTGATACACTCTCGTAATCATATGTAGAGTTTGACCATTGTCCGAATTGTTATGTGCAACGCATGACAATTGCATTGATTAGCCTATTTACGAAACTTAATGCTCTTAGGAATTGAACTTGATTAGCGCAAGGCGTTAGGTTATTCTTTAGGTAGAATTCACATACGCTCTCTAATGTGTGTGTTGATGAACTTGAGAAATTAATAGATTATCTTGCTTTCTTGATTCTCTAGGCTTTTGATAACACAAGAGATTAAATCGTAATTCTAATCGTATATGCAAGCACATTTCTAAGATTGAAGATGAATTCCTTGACCAATATCTTTCTCCATTGATTACTTTCTACAATTTACTTTGCTCTTAATTTACTTTTATTGCTTACATAAAATTGAAATTCCTCCCAATTGGTTACTTTAAGAAATTGAATACGTAATAACTACAATTGCCTCTCGTGGATACTGAACTCTTTCTTATCATATACTTTAGGAAAGTGAAATTATTTTTGACGCATACGACAAGCGATCAAATTTTGCGCCATTGCGGGAGGAGGCACACGGCTAGTTATTAAGTTTTTAGTTTCTTTTTACAATTTCTGCTTTCATCTTTGCTTTTTGTTTCTTGTCTTGTTTCTCACTTGTTTTGCGAGAATTGTTTTGCGAGTACCTAATCTCGGCTTCTAAGGATTGGAATTATCAAGGTGCGGGATAGCTACTCGACGAGGCACAATACTCCAACCAAGTCAAGACACAACGGACGAGCACGAGTTGGAAATAGGAGAAGAGATTTTCCAACAACAAGAAGAAGAAAAAGAGGTTCCATTCGTAGACGAACCACAAGAAGAAGAAGAAAAAGCAATGGGTGATGCAAATCGTTCACTCAAGGACTTAGCTTCTCATAGGCTTAATACACAACAGGGGTGTATTCAAACGAACTCTACTTTTGAGATAAAGCCGGGGTTGCTTAGAGAATTACCAAAATTCCATGGCATAGTGAATGAAGATCCAAACAAACATCTTTTGGACTTCCACACCATTGTCACGGCTATGCTTCAGCAAATGTTGAGGCGGATGGTGCAATGTTGAAGGTTTTCCGTTTCTCTTTAATGGATAGTGCTAAGGATTGGTTGTACTATTTACCTCCGGAAGTGTCACAACATGGAATGGGTTGAAGAAACTCTTTTTAGAGAGATATTTTCCTGCATCCAAGGCTACTCAAATTCGCAAGGAGATTTGTGGGATGAAGCAAAACGTGGGAGAATCCTTATATGAATGTTGGGAGCGATACAAGAGATTGGTTGGAAAGTCGCCCTCACCACCAATTCGGTGGACGCTATGATTATCCAATATTTCTATGAAGGACTCCAATCAAGTGATAGGAATCTCCTCGACAGCTGCGGGTGGTGGTGCACTAGTTAACAAGACGGTGGCACAAGCTAGAGAGTTGATTGAAAACATGGCGCGAACTCACAACAATTCTTGAGCCGTGGGTCGGATGTGATTCTAAGAAGGGTGAGTGAGGTGAGCGAGGTTGAGGAACTTCGTCAACAAATGGGTAACATGAACGCAATGCTTCAACAAGTTGCAGCTAGCGGTGATACCAAGTTCCACTCAAGCTTATGAGGACGAGCAAGCTAATGCGATCTTTCCAAATCAACAAAGACGGTATGATCCCTACTCCAACACTTACAATCCGGGATGGAGAGATCACCCCAATTTTAGCTATGCCAATAAGCAAGGAGCGATTCAACAACCTAGTTTCAACAACCCGAGTGGATTTCAACCTCAACAACAACAATTCCAACCGAGACAACAATTTCAACAACAACAACAACCTCAAAATATGGGGTCCAATATGGAGGAGTTGTTGAAATCTTTATGCAAAGAACGGAGAGTTCGGTTAAGGAGTTGCAAACTCAAGTTGGTTCTATGGCTATGGAGTTGAATCAATTAAAGGCACAAAATGGTGGGAAACTCCCTTCTCAACCTATCAACCCAAAAGAGGGTGTCAATGCAATTACGTTGAGAAGTGGTACACAACTTGTGCAACCCGAAGTTCTTTGATTCGGGCACAGTGGAAACACCAAAGGAACTGTTTTGGAGGAGAAAGTCGAGGATTCTCCCCAAACTTCGAGGTACCTATTTCTAGCTCTAAAAGTCGGTTTCTACTTATGTTCCTCCTTTACCTTTCCCTCGCAGATTTGCAAATTCCAAGAAGGCGGAACTAGAAAAGGATATTTTAGACATTCTTAAGAAGATCCATATGAACATACCGCTCATAGATGCAATCAAGCAAGTTCCAAAGTATGCAAAGGTGTTGAAGGACTTGTGTACCAACAAACAAAGGCTCCAAGGTAATGAAGTGCTTAGTGTGGGGAGAATGCTTGGAAATCTTACAACACAAACTCCCACTTAAGTGCAAGGATCCGGTAGCTTTGACATTCCGTCACAATTGGTAACACCACATTTAACAAAGATATGTTGGACTTAGGTGCTTCCGTTAATGTCATGCCTGTCTCATGTACAATTCACTTGATCTTGGTCCTCTTAAAAAGTCCGGAATTGTGTTGCAATTAGCCGATAGTTCTAATGTCTACCCAATGGGTATTGTTGAGGATGTTCTTGTGCGGGTTAATCAACTTGTATTTCCGGCGGACTTTTGCGTGTTAGAGATGGATGAAGGTTCATAGGACTCGTCTCTTCCATTGCTACTTAGGCGTCCCTTCATGAAAACGGCGAAAACCATTATTGATGTTGACAAGGGAACGCTAACTATGGAGTTTGATGGAGAAATAATACGTTTCAACATTTTCGAGACGATGAGATATCCTAGTGATTTCCACTCTTGTTTCTCCATTGATGTGATGGACACGTTGGCGCAACAAATGTTTGAGTTGAATGGTGTTGATACTTTGGAAACCGTGCTCACTACACCCATTGATAACGAGTTTATGCGTATAGTGATGAGATGAAAGAAACCATTGGTTCTCTTGACTCATTACAGGAAAAATCAGCAATTAAGAATATTTCATATGCTTCTTTACCTTGCAATAATGAAAAACTCATGCCATCTATTGTTAAATCTCCAAGTTTAGAATTGAAACCTCTTCCAAGTCACTTAAAGTACTTGTACTTGGGTGACAATGAAGATTTACCCGTGATTGTTTCTAACGAGCTTAATGAATTACAGGAGCAAAAACTTCTAAGGGTGCTAAGGAAGTACAAGACGGCCATAGGATGGACAATCGTCGATATCAAGGGTATAAGCCCTGCCGTTTGTATGCATAAGATTCGTGTGGAGGATGATTCAAAGCCTACAAGGGAAGCGCAACGCCGTTTGAATCCTCCCATGATGGAAGTTGTGAAAAAGGAGATACTCAAGCTTTTGGACGTGGGTGTTATTTACCCCATATCCGATAGCAAGTGGGTAAGCCCGGTACAAGTGGTACCAAAGAAATCAGGTGTGACGGTGGTGGAGAATGATAAGAATGAACTTGTCCCAACTCGTGTGCAAACCGGTTGGAGGGTTTGTATTGATTATAGAAAATTGAATGCCAGTACTAGAAAAGATCACTTTCCTTTACCATTTATTGATCAAATGCTTGAACGTTTATTTGGACACTCTTACTATTGCTTTCTTGATGGCTATTCGGGTTATAATCAGTTGTGATAGCAGGAGGACCAAGAGAAAACCACTTTCACTTGTCCTTTCGGTACTTTTGCTTATAGAAGGATGCCTTTTGGCTTATGCAATGCTCCGGCTACTTTCAAAGGTGTATGGTGAGTATCTTTTCGGAATATGTTGAAAACATAATCGAAGTGTTCATGGATGACTTTAGTGTCTTTGGTGATTCATTTGACCTTTGCTTGAACAATTTGTCTCTAATCCTTGAACGATGTGTTGAAACAAATCTTGTGCTAAATTGGGAGAAGTGTCATTTCATGGTAACTCATGGCATAGTTTTAGGCCATATAATATCTTCTAAAGGCTTGGAAGTTGATAAATCTAAGATAGACCTTATTCGTGCTCTAACCCCTCCCACTACGGTGAGGGAGATACGCTCTTTTTCTTGGTCATGCGGGTTTTTATCGTAGATTCATCAAGGACTTTTCCAAGATAGCATCACCACTTTGTAACCTATTGCAAAAAGATGTGGTTTTAACTTTGATGAGAAGTGTGTGGCGGCATTCAATCGTTTGAAAGAACTTTTGATTTCAGCTCCTATCATTAAACCACCGGATTGGAGTAAGCCTTTTGAGCTCATGTGTGATGCAAGTGACTATGCGATTGGTGCGGTGCTTGGGCAGCGTGTGGGGAAGATACCTCATGCTATTTATTATGCTTCTAGAACGTTAAATGAGGCCCAACAAAACTACACAACCACTTTGAAAAGGAGTTATTAGCCATTGTTTTTGCTTTAGAAAAGTTTCTCTCTTATCTAATTGGTACAAAAGTTGTTGTCTTTTCGATCATGCAGGCACTTAGATACTTGCTTACAAAGAAAGAGGCGAAACAAGAGGCTCATACGATGGATATTACTCTTGCAAGAGTTTGATATTGAAATCAAGGACAAGAAAGGAATTGAGAACACCGTTGCGGATCATTTGAGCCGACTTGCTGTGGACAAGGAGACTATTCCGTTGCGTGAGAGTTTCCCGGACGAGCAACTATTCTCAATTGCCTTTGGAGAACCATGGTACGCTGATATTGTTAATTACTTAGTGTCTAAACAAATCCCAAAGAACTTGTCTCGTGCTGAGAGGGATAAACTTAAGAAGTTAGGAAACCAATACATATGGGATGATCCATACTTATGGAAACATTGTAGTGACCAAGTAATACGTAGGTGTGTTCCGAAATTGAATTTAATTCTATCTTGTCTTTTTGCCACTCATATGCTTGTGGAGGACATTTTGGGAGTAAGAGAACCGCTCTCAAGGTATTAGAATGTGGTTTCTTTTGGCCAACTTTGTTTAAGGATGCACATGCATTTTGTATCACATGCGATAGGTGCCAAAGAACCGGCAATCTAGGTGCTCGAAATCAAATGCCGCAAACTATTATTCAATTTGTGGAGGTTTTTGATGTATGGGGAATTGATTTTATGGGCCCTTTTGTCAATTCTAGTGGAAATTATTATATCTTTCTTCTTTGTGGATTATGTCTCGAAATGGGTGGAAGCTAAGGCCACCCCAACTAATGATTCTAAAGTTGTTTCAGATTTTGTGCAAGCTAATATATTTGCAAGGTTTGGAATTCCAAGGGCTATAATTAGCGATGGAGGTTCACACTTCAAAAACAGGTTCTTGCAAAGCTTGTTAAAGAAGTACAATGTGTCGCATAGGATTGCAACTCCCTACCATCCGCAAACAAATGGACAAGCCGAAGATTCCAACCGAGAGGTGAAATCCATTCTAGAAAAGACGGTGAATCCAACAAGGAAGGATTGGAGTTCGCGACTCAATGATGCTTTGTGGGCATATAGAACCGCATATAAAACACCTATTGGGATGTCTCCTTTTAGGCTTGTTTATGGTAAACCTTGTCACTTACCCGTGGAAATTGAGCATAAGGCGTTTTGGGCTATTAAGCAATGCAACATGGAGTTGGATGGTCTTTGGAAGGCAACGGAAGTTACAACTTCAAGAGTTAGAGGAGATTCGCAATGATGCATTCGAAAGTTCACGGATTTACAAGGAAAAGACGAAGGCTTTTCATGATAATATGATTTCTAAGAAACAATTTTGCATTGGGCAGAAAGTGCTTTTGTTTAATTCTCGCTTGCAATTATTTCCGGGTAAATTGAGGCCACGATGGATCGGACCTTTTATTGTTACTAATGTGTTTTCTCATGGTGCAGTGGAAATTCGTAGTTTAGCTACAGGTAATGAACTTAAAGTGAATGGGCACCGGTTGAAATCATATTATGAGAACTTCTCTTCGGATGTCGTGGAAGGAGTTAATCTTGTGGAAGTACTCCCTCTGGAGGAGTCATAGAAAGCGAGGAGATAGTCGGGCTGACGACTTTAAACCAAGCGATAAATGGGAGGCAACCCATCGGTTTTGTATCTCTTATCTTTTATTTTCTTTTCTTGTCATGTTTTTACTTTTTCTGATTTTTTTTGTTACTTTTCCGTTAGGATTTCCCACCTTGACTTTCTTTGGACGATTCAATTTACATTGAGGACAATGTAAAGTTTAAGTGTGGGGGAGTGGTTTGTGTTGTAAATTTTTCAAATTTTTTTCAACTTTTGTGTAATTAGTGAATAAGAAAACTCCAACTTGTAGTTAGTTTAGAGTCACATAGTATACATGTCGTTAAGATTACATCGAAATTCTCATAATAGTGACTGAACTTAGAGATGACAGAGAACATGATCGGGTTTCTTACTTGTATGATAGTTAAAGTTGGATTTAACCATGCCAGTGGAAAATAAGGTGCAGATTGAATTCGGTATTAGAACAGTGATCCCCTATAGTGGAGACTACCCAAGTTACATAATGTGAGGCACCAACCTTCAATTCTTTGTACCTGTCTAATTTGTGCTTTTAGAGTGTGTGTCACCGTACGTAAATTCCTGGCAGAATGGTGAGCTGTCCAACTTCCCACCATAGAAGTACTATTTTGATATCTTGAGTGCTATTTTTATCAACCATGTTGGTGACATCGAATTGCTAACTTACATACCGCTTGTAATCTTGTTCGCGAGTTAGCACCATCCACCTTATCTCTCTACACCAACAGGTCCATAGAAACACCATCATCATCAACAAGAGGAGCATCACAAATTTGAAGGAAAGTTGAACATGTTCGAGGTTTACAAGCAACGGTATAAAATGGGCAGATTTCAGATTTGAGTAAAGCAACAAGACAAGGGAGCGAGAATTTTTATAAGTTGAAGACTATTGTATAAGAGCGAAATTATCAAGGATGAGAATTCGAGAAATTTATGATATCAAGACATACAAGTTGTGAAGAATCGGTGGTAAAGTACTTACACCATGGCCTTTGTATTTTATTTTATTTTGTATTTATTTTTTCTCTTGTCTTCAAAAAAAAAAAAAAAAAAAATTAATTTTGGGTTTGTATAGTTTGTTTTTATTTTTGTATTCTTTCAATAAAGCCTATGGAAAGAAGGAATATCTATAATGAAGTTTCAAGCGACAAGGAATTTGAGGGAAAGAATCATATTGTCAAGATTCTACGAAGTTCAAGAGTTATCATCGAGAGTTGAAGACCGAAGACGAAGATGAAGACACCGATAGAAGACCGAAGACGTTTCTATGGATCTTTGTGAGAGTGGTGCTAGTTGCACGCCGAGAACGGATACGAGGTAAGTAAGCATATTCCCACCTTCGTTAAATGGTTGATTTCCTTTCGAAGAGATCGTCAGAAAAATGGGTTTTCAAAATTATAAAAGATGTGGGTTTTCAAAACATTCGGAGGGTTAAGCCTTCCTACCTTTCAACGTGTCGCAGGATTCTCTCTTCATTCCAACCTGGACACATGTGTGACCCATAAAAAGCTGTTTATTATTGAGCGCAACATCATAAAATCCTTTTCTTGTGAGGCAGAGTCGAGACTTTTGATCACTCCGAACCCGAATTTATGTCGAGAAGGGATGGTTATCTCTCTCTCAACTTTTAAGAATGAGATTATGTTCATTTATGTGTCTAACTTCTTATGACTAGTGTGCAGAATCTCTATGTCTTCTTAGCGCGTTGGATACTATCATTTCGGAGAACTATTAAGTTGGAAAAGTAGGTTTTGTGGGTAAATCTCTAGTAAACCCTCACGAGACTATAACTCGTCCACTAGGGACACCTAGGGGTTCAAAGGCTTGTTATTTATGCTAAAAGTGACCGTAGCCTCGACGACACGGAGTTGTATGTATTTTAGAATTGTTTTGTTTGATTTGCTCGAGAACTAGCAAAGTCTAAGTGTGGGGGAATCTGATAGGTGTAGAATACACCGTATTTGCTATCTAGAGTTTATGCTTTCTTTGCTATTTTTCGTGTGAATTGTGTATCTTATGTGTGCGTTTGAGCTAATCAGGTGCAATAGAGTCATTCGGAGGAAAAGAAGCGGAAATCACCCAAATTGAGCCAAAGGGCAAAATTGTCATTTTAGGGGCAAACACTAACTGGAGCCCAGTCAAGGTTAAGGGGCAACTCTTTTGGGAGGAGTATTAAAAGACAAACAAAGCAATGGTTAGGGGTTGCCGATTGAGTAGCCCTTATCAAGGGTGACTGGGTGTCATTATCCGGCCTTATCCTAAGAACCAAATCGAGAGAAGGTTTTCTTTCATTCTCCTCAATCATTTTCACCTGAAACCGAGAGAGAAGTGGCTCGAGAGTTGAGGATGCCAGCGATTAAGAGTAAGGAGATTAAATAGGGTTTTCTGTTGAGATTGAATGGGGAGAGATATGAGATGATTGAGAGTTTGAAGGAAGAAATCGGATGGAGAACAGAGCTATGTGTTATTTGAATCTGAGAAGAAGTTAGGGTTCTTAAATCGAAATGGATTTGGGAGAAATTTTTGTAAGAATTGAGATGGAGATGATCGAGAAGAAGAAATGAAACAATATTCTCAAACACGAAAAGAACTGATTTCTTAAGCTAGGGTTTGAGATGTTCGAGTTCTCAGGTCAGGGTTTGGTGAACTGGAATCACAGAGAAGGTATGGTGGTAATCGAAATAGAATTTGAGATGGGTTTGATTCTCTGGTAATTAAGATTTCAAATCAAGAGATGACCTGAATTTGAGAGGAAGATAGGAATGAAGTGAGATTTGAGTCATTTGAACTCATGGGGAAGATGGAGCTGAAACTGCAGGTGGTAGTAGCCTTCTTCTGGTGGGTTGTTTGCAAGAATCGGTGGAAATTCAAGAACAATGGGTTGGAGTTGGAATTTGAGATTCAAGGGTTTGAGAGATTCCTGATGGCTTGATCTGGTAGTGGTGTTTAATTGATATTTGTGGTGGCTTGGTAAGAAGGCAAGGTTGGAGCTGGAAGTAATGTGAAAATGAGAAGATGAGTGCATGCGGTATTGCGGTAGTCTTCTTGTTGGAGGAGTCAGGGTCGTGCTGATGCTATGGGTTACAATGGTGAATGATTGTGGCAAAGCTGTTGAGGCTATTGTGTATTGTTGTTGCCGCAGTTGGCTAAGCAAGGAGTTGAGAGCAATTAACTCATACAGGTTTGCAGGTCTGATGCAGTGGTGGAGTGCTGTGATGATTTAGAGTCTGAGGTTGGATGGGATTGTGGATGAAATCAGGTGGAGATAATGGATTCTGAGCTTGTGTGATTAATGGGTTTTGGTAATAAAGTTGCTAATGAGAATGGAATAGCTGCTGTGTGTGGGGAATTGAAGCTTATTGCAGTGATGAAGGTGGTTGTGTAATGCAGATTACCATTGATGCTATAACAGGCAATATGAGACGAAGCTTGTCACAGGGGTTGGCTCGAGTTAGAGTAGTGCAATTTAAGATGCAAAGAGTGATATTTGGCTGCAATTGAATGATAATCCTGTGAGCTGAAGTGAAATAAGTGATATGCTGTAAAATGGAGAAAGGAGCTGGAATTGCAGCTCTGTGGTGGTACAAGGGTCTTGCAGAGTATGAGGTGATTGGCAGGGAGTATGGCACGAGATGGTGGTAGGAAATTGCAAGTGGTAATGGTTTTGGTATGAAGCTGCAATTTTGTAATTCAAGGAATTAGGCTGCAAGAGAAATGATGAGATGGTAGAAAGCTAAGAGAGCCGGTGTTGATGTGCGGTATGGGGCTTTGTAGGTTTGCTAATAATGGCAGTAATGGAGCTATAGGGAAGTGTCAGGTGTAATGGGTCTTAGTCTATGAACTGACATGAGATAATGAGAGCTGCAAAAGGAGTATGGAATTGAAGTGGCAGCTGAGTGGTGGTGGCTTGAGGTGATATGCTGGTAGTATGAAGAATGAGATTGTTAGTGGCAGTGGCTCGACTCGGATGCGCCTAGTGGTATGCCTAGGACTGAAGCAATTCAGCTGAAGGTTACAGGGCTCATAGGATGCTAATTTGCAGTGTAGCCGTTATGGCTGGAAGTAAATTAATGAGGCACAAGGATGGTGCATCAGTTAGAAGGTGGCTCATGCAAGATAGTCAGGCCTGGCAAGATGGTTGTGGCCTGATCTGAGTCAGCCCACTCAGCTGGTTAACAGCTGATTCTTATGCTGACTCGGGGCTGACTCGATGAATCAATGATGACTCTGATTTAACTCGGTCGGACCGAGTTGACCCGGTCTGACTCGTTGACTTGACCCGATCCGACCCGTTGGCCGGTGACCGGGCGGACTTTGCCGGTCACCGGAACCGATTTCCGGCCACAATACCAGTTTTCCGGCGACAACTTTTTGGACGTATTTTCTACACGGGTTTCTCTCTCTTATGGGCTTGGTGGATTTTCATCTAATGGACTTTGAAGACTTGACCTAATTTTGGAAGGAGTGAAAAGCTATAAAAGAAGAATTCTACAACTTTTGGAAATCATCTTATTCTTGGAACTTTGGAGGGCCGCTTTTGTTTACGCTTCTAGGGTTTGCTTTTGTTCATCTTCTTCTTTATTCAACTTATATTTTTGGTGATGAACTCCATAGCTATGAGTAGCTAAATTCTCTATTATTGGTTAAGGATATAGTAGATTTCTAAAACTTGTGTTTGCTTTATGTATTAGTTTTCTCTCTTGATTATCGTTCAATTCTCTCTTGTTTTTACGATCACATGATTGAAGTATTGTGATAGGATTATGATGTTTGATTAGTTAAGTGGCCAATTAATTGAACTTGCATCTTAGTCCATAGCTATTTTAGGGTTTTTCATCAAGCGATAACCTTGAATACAAGTAGCATGATATGTTTACGGTTTGTAGTGATACACTCTCGTAATCATATGTAGAGTTTGACCATTGTCCGAATTGTTATGTGCAACGCATGACAATTGCATTGATTAGCCTATTTCTGAAACTTAATGCTCTTAGGAATTGAACTTGATTAGCGCAAGGCGTTAGGTTATTCTTTAGGTAGAATTCACATACGCAGCTCTAATGTGTGTGTTGATGAACTTGAGAAATTAATAGATTATCTTGCTTTCTTGATTCTCTAGGCTTTTGATAACACAAGAGATTAAATCGTAATTCTAATCGTATATGCAAGCACATGTCTAAGATTGAAGATGAATTCCTTGACCAATATCTTTCTCCATTGATTACTTTCTACAATTTACTTTGCTCTTAATTTACTTTTATTGCTTACATAAAATTCAGAAATTCCTCCCAATTGGTTACTTTAAGAAATTAAATACGTAATAACTACAATTGCCTCTCTGTGGATACGAACTCTTTCTTATCATATACTTTAGGAAAGTGAAATTATTTTTGACGCATACGACAACGATCAATAGCAGAGAAGTATTATGCTTATATCAACAACCTACGTGATAAAACAAAAGGAAACTACAAGAAGATATGAAGTTATACTGGAAAGAAGATGAGCGCAACTCTTTCTTTGATCGGTATGAAAGGAAGTTTCAAGTACCTCTTTTATACTCCACATAATAAGATCCCGGAAAAGAAAGGACTCTCTACCTGCCGTGTATAAAGCTTAAGATGCGGGATATTGATCTATATGCTCGAAGACAACTGACGTGTGCCAGGAGGACTGTGCTTTGGTACTTCAGTAAACGTGTCTTTCTCAAAGACCGAACCGACCTCTATTCTGGTAACGCATGTCAACTTTGCTTCATAAGTTTTATCTTTATTTGTCACCATCTAGTGCTTACCCCACAACAATGTCACTGTTATGTGCTAAGCAGGGGACTTAGTGTTGATGGTGGCTTTTACTTCAGGACTAAAATTGTAAAAGGACTGAGCCATTTAAAAGTAATGAGTGCCCGGGCCTCTCTATTCATACGTGTATTGAGCAACTCAGTATATTTATTCAGAATGGTGCATGTAGCAACAATCCCAAACATTCTGTAAGCTCTACTTCGCATTACTCATTAGTGTATGATTTATTGAGTATTTTCCTATGCTATGTTCCCCAATTTGAACCCTTAGTATTGGTATGAAATGAAAATTAGTGTTCACTGCAATTGAGTAGTACGCAATTTCTCGAAGTATCGAAATTAAGGTCTGCATGAAAATGCTCAATCAGAAGACGTGCAAACTGCTCTCTGAGAATAAAAGAATTTTGTGTTGACACACAGAATTTGTTAAAATTTGTTCAATTTTGTGATAACTCAAAAGATTCAAGTTTTTGGCCTAATTAATTTGCAAACATTAGGTCTTTTGCACCTCGTGCAAATATCGTAACCCTATTGGTTGAGGCCAAACCTAGGTAGACTAGGAAACTGATCCGCCATGGAGCTAGAAGGAAAAAAGTACTACCAGAAAACAAGAAACAAAAGAGGAATTGTGGCAAATAAAGAGCAATGACGTAGAAAGAGGCGCGCCCACGCCACATAACCGGCCAATCCGCTCCAATAGCCGCCGCCTGTGGCCGTTGGCCACGCTCCATGTTTCTCTTGCTGACCCCCTCTCCCATCAACCAATCAGATCGCTCGAAACCCGCCACACACACTTTTAGTAAAGTTGGAAGTTGGTTGGTCGATGCGCCTAATTCCATTAGGAACCTAATCTAGACGGCCCAAGCCAGTCTCCAAAAAACAATCACGGCCGTGCGATTTGGCCACTTGATTTATTAAGTTTAGCCGCTCCCAAAAACGGCCAAGAAACATGCCAATACCGTTGCTGCATTTTGCGCCCAAGTATTGGGATCGCCTACAAACCATCCCAAATCGCGCCTGGTAATCATCACAGGCGCCATGCCAATTGGCTAGCCAACCTGCCAAAATCGCGCCAGTATGCCAATTGGAGGGCCATGCCATTCCGCGGAAGCAATATGCCAATTGCTTTGGTCAAACCAAAGGGAAACCCTATATTTCTATTCGTGGCCCAATTATGCCACTCAGGGCCCACAACATGCCACAAACCATGTGGGACCCAGGAGACCCTAAAGAATGGCGCCCGCGCCATATTATGATTACCCATGGACATGCCCACGTTATGGCCTTGCCATGGTTTCTTTGACCAAAACGGCCAAGGCAATATTTGCCAAGATGCCACCGTGTCAGCGCCGCCACCTAACCGCGCGCCACTTAGGGTTTTGATATGCCAAACCCTAATTTGGCCAGGCCATTACGCCGCCCCATGCCAAATAGCATCACCTAGGCATTAAGTTCGATGTGGCAACTAGAGCTCATATCATTAAGTCATATTTGGATCTAACACCAATATGCCAAGATGTAGCAGGCGCCACTTTGACCGCTACGCCATTAGCGGGCGCCACTTTGACCGATACGTCATTGGCGGCGCCAACTCGCCACTTAGCCACTAACAGCGCCACATTGCCACTATGTAGGCGCCACTACGCCATTATGCCGCTTATCTTACGTGCGATTGGTCAGAATAACGAGGTCTTACACATTAGACCCACTCAGCAACTTGTTTCACATTTTTCCACGAAACAGTCCGGACATCAAACATGTCACAAAGCGGGGATACTCATCGGGGTATTTGTCTCGGCGGTTTAAAGATGCGGCGTGCAATGCGCTCATTACAAGAAAGTGTCTGGAAAGAGCGGACGGTTAGATAGCAGTAAGAGAATAGTGGGTGTAACGCTGACTAGTTTCCCCTCACAATGGGAACGTGATGGTAAACCGCTTCTACACAACCCCACTTCTCCACTACTTAACTGTCTCAACTTCCTACGAGATCAAGGGTGCTCAATGACTTGTATAAATAGGTTTTCAATCTATTTCGACCAACAAGAGAGTTTTGGTTAATAACAACACAAGTATTCAGAAAAACACAAAAAAAAAAAAAAATTGATAGCTTACATTCCACAAGCCAGTTCCAAATTCTGATACAAGTCATAAAACAGCCTCACCCTCAAAACTCAATATTTTGATCTCGACACCTTCTTCGCTTCCCTCCCTAAGATCAACCCTTCTCCTTCACTTTGTGACCGAAGCAAGACTGGAACGACTATTTCTTGGTTTAGGCCAGGATTGTACAAACTGATTTCTTGAATCTAAAGTACTCCCGTGCAGTGCATTTGTTTAGGGTTTAGATTCGTTTCTCGGCGGCACACCCAAATTTACCAAAACCAGCAAAATCAGTTTTTACCCCAAAACAAAAAGGAACACACGGGAGACTGTCACCCGTGTAATATTTTTTTTCGAAGTAGACGGGGGACTGTCCCCTGTCGAAAAAAAAAAAGAAGAAAAACTCTACATAGATGGAGGACAGTCCCCCGTCCAAAAAAAAAAACAAAAAAATTACCTAGACGGGGGATAGCCCCCCCTCGAAAAAAAAATTTTTTTTTACATAGACGGGGGACAATCCCCGTCCAAAAAAAACAAAAAAAATTACATAGACGGGGACAGTCACCCGTCCAAGTAAAAAAAAAAAACAAATTTTTAGACGGGGACTGTCCCCCGTCTAGTGTTCCACTTACAACCACTCGTTCATCTGAACGAGTGCACGGTAGTGTTGGGGGTGAAAGTGAGGTTGGTAGTCCCCATAGTGGTCTCTAATTAGACCAAATTGGTAGTCACTCTTTTAAAATGAAAGAGTTACACTACCCATAGAATTTGCTCTCAAGAGCAAGGTATTAGTATAGGGCAGTGCTATCCCGCACGGTCGTGCGGGATGACAACATAAGCTAGCAACTTATACACCATTCGATTGTGAAATGTGTGGTTAGATGAAATTATGTTTATCTTCCCTAAAAGTACAGCTGGAATACTCATCATATTTAGAAATATGTCCCTCATCTTATGAAAAATAAGCAATTCCTCTCTACGCATGAATAAAAAAGTCCAATCCGAAAATGAAAATCAATGGCTTCTTCCTTGAAGGCCCGACTCCTTAGCAGATCCATTCCTCCATTAACAGTATTTTCTAGAGAAATACAGTACCAAATTTTGAGAAAACCCGATACCAAAAATGTCTGATAGATTTAATAGGTTAAAAATCATGATGATTGAAGCTCACCCATCACACATAGTTACATATATATGGAATTAAAGATGATGATGAAGATGGGTACGGATTCTCTCCTCTTTGATTACTTTTGTACATATTTTATGTCAATTATCCGGACTCATTGATTCTGATTGGGAACAATTTTAGCGAGCAATCTGGTATTGGGTATGTATTAGGCTACATCAATTTTTTGATTATGCAAAAAAAGAAGAAAAAAAATTGGGCGAATCTAAATCTGTTGGTGTATATTTCAGCAGTGGGTTTTTTTGGTTCAAAGTTGCATTAACTTTCAACTTCAATTATGTATCAAAATTATTAGAAATGTGTTCTTTCACTGCTGGATAGCTTCCTTCGATTAGATACTGTCAAGTCCATGGCATATGTATATCCAACGGCATGAAGATCACCGAATTTACTGCACTTTTGATCAATCAGTGGTATGATATTCATTGAATCTACTGGATTTTAAAAATAATTATAATTGCTTCTCATCGGAATAAAGAAAATCAAACAAAAAAATAGTTGATGTATTATCGAATCGTGGATAATCACTCGAGAAGAAGAAAGAATTGAGTTTTTTTTTCTTTCTTATCTGGCAGTCCATCTATGTATGTAGTAGAAGAAGATTGTATCATTTTACCGTTCAAACACCATAACTAATTCTAGCGAACACACAAATCTTTACTAAAGAAGAAAGAAGAGGACATATGATAGATGAAAATAACTCAGGGACCTATTTCTAAATATTATGAGTATTCCAGCTGTAGCTTTTAGGGAAGAAAAACTTAAATTTCATCTAGCCGTCCATTTCACAATCGAATGGTGTATAAGATGCTAGCTTATGTTGACGTCCCGCACGACCGTGCGGGATAGCACTGCCCGTTAGTATATTATAAATTTAGCGAAACCACTGGCCTGGTCGTTAACAACAACATTTACAGAATGGGAGAAGAGTCATCAGTGAAACTGATTGGGACTTGGCCTAGTCCTTTCACTTACGGAGCAATTTGGGCTTTAGAGCAAGGGCTATCAATGAGAGAGAGTTTTTAACACTCTATCCCTTTCAAAACGAGCGAGAATAGAGCTGAATAGCTGATAGAGTGTGTTTGCTCCCGTGGGATAGAGAAGGAAAAGGGTCTATCCAGCTGATGATATATGCAGTAAAGTAAACATGGTTTAAGTTTCATAATAAAAAAAACCATGTCTGACACGGCATGGGTGATTTTTGAATTAATTATTGATTAAAAGATTAAAGTTTGACGTGGGCCCTACAGATTTGGAAAGCAGAAAACACTGTAAGAGCATCTCCAACTGTGGGTGCTGCAAATCCTATGTGGAATTTTTATTTAGATCCTTATTTGTGGGGTGATATATATGTAGCAAAAGGAATAATATTTTTCACATGAACCATCTCCAGTAGTGTGGGGTGTTAGTTTTAGGATTTGATTTTTTGGATAAAGATAAAGGTGGTTACTTTTTTCCTATTGGTTTAGAAAAATCTATTTAAAAACAATAATTAGAAAAATAGTGAAAAAGATGACATGGAGGTCATTCTCAAGGTCTAAATAAGACTTTCTTTAAGACCTTCGTATTTATTTTGACACCCTTCCTAATTTATAGAACCTACTGTTGGAGATGGATTTAATCTAAATGAGGGTCTAAAATCCTACGTGTCAACTAGAAATAAAACTTTCACCCTCTGTTGGAGATGCTCTAAACGGCAAATAAGCAGCCGTTTGTTTTACTTCCATTTTACACGGCAAATAAAAAGTCGTTTTTTACACAATTTGCTTTTTCAACGACAAATAAACAACAGACAGTGGAGACTTTCACTCGCTCGTCCCATTGAAAGAGAGGGTGATTGAGTTTTAGGTGAAAGTGGGTTCCCCTCTACCCATAGTAGGACCTAATTTGAT
This sequence comes from Papaver armeniacum, assembly GCA_023531295.1. NCBI lineage: Eukaryota > Viridiplantae > Streptophyta > Magnoliopsida > Ranunculales > Papaveraceae > Papaver > Papaver armeniacum. The sequence goes on from JAJJWW010002260.1 coordinate 190,740, forward strand.
CAAATTTGGTCAACTCATTCATTTTGAAAGAGACTCTCAATCCCCATAGCCCTTGCTCTTAGAGTTGAAAGGTATCAAATATGAATACAAAAAATGAAGATCTGAAAAATAAGAGTGAAATGTTGTTAAAATACAACCCAGTTTATAAAAAGACACCAGTTCTTGTCCATGGAGGAAAACCCATTTCAGAATCCATGGTTATCCGCGAATACATCGAAGAAACATGGCCGAAGGGTTGCCCACTACTACCCAAGGATCCTTATGAGAAATCTGTTGCTAGGTTTTTGATTAAATTCATGGAGGATAAGGTATATTAAACCTCATATTGCTAAGTTAAATTTATTGTTTTTAAAAAAAAAAAAAATTAGTTGATTATTTTTGTGTTTGTGCCTAATTATACACAGGTTCCAAGTGTTGGAATATTTTTCTCAACAACAGGAGCAGAACAAGAAAAGGCCCAAAATGAAATTTAAGAAATGCTAAAAACTATCGAAGAAAAAGGTGGTCTCCGTGAGAAGAAGTTTTCGGAGGGGATGCCATCGGATTGGTGGATTTGGCAATTGCACTCATAGTGTAGATGTAGAAAATCCTACAGCTACATCCAACAATCCATATGAACTAGAAGCAAACATAAGTAAGTAAAGACTCATAAGAACACAAGATATACGTGGTTCGACATGATTATCTACGTCCACGGGGTGAAAGATTGATCTTATTACTTCACGCAAGGATACAAACTCTGATTCTATCTACAATACTCTCTTGCTATACTCTCTCTCTCTCACTTACAGATTGCTTGCTTTCTCTCTTGACTAAGCTCTCTATTTATAGGCCAACACGCTTATACAATGAAGTTACAATGTTAGACACAGTTCATCCTACTAGATGGTCTGATCGGGAGATGGGCAATGTTCCGTCTGATATCTATCACCCGATCCTAATATGCTCCCGATGAACATTGTTCTTGATATGCTTCTTCTCGATATTAATACCCTGGTATTCTTTGACCCGACGTCGCCTTCTCTCCCGATCCAAGATGGTACTTTTATTCCCTGGCCCCCACTTTGACTGGGTTCTTCTGTTCTACCCATGTGCTTTGTCAGTGTACTTATCATCTTGGCTTCCGATGAATATCTTCTCGTCACATCCGAGTATCTCCTTTACACGTGCTCGTTCCTCGAACGCTTGGTTGGTATCTCTTTCTTTGTGCCTGGGTTGTAGAGGATGATCTAGTACTAGGCGTCATCTCTTCTTTGGTGTGTCATGGCTTGAGATTGCTCCACTTGGATCTGTCATTTATTTACACCTACATTTATGCCCTTTCTTTCACTCGTGTACCCGACACGAGGGGAAGAAACTGCTCTATATCCCACGACTCATGCCGCGTTTCCCGCCTTGCTGCTCCCTCATTACTTCGACCTTTATGACCCGTTACCTCTTCTACCGGTTGTAACCGCCTGGACTATAAATGCAGATAGTGAATCCTTGGTTCTTATTCTTTTCTCTTTGTTTTAAAAAACAGACATCATTTGCTTCTCCGCCTCTGCAACTTTTCAATATTCTCTTTCTCTAGCTTATTCGTTTGGCTGCTGCCATTTTTGTTCTTTGCTGTATTGCTTTTTCCGTTTCCACTTTTCAAACCCTGGTTAGTTTCTGATGGCTTCCTCGACTCCATCCATGACTGAAAAAAGGTGTGTAAGCTATACTTTTTTCTGATGAAGATAATGTCCCATTAGATGCGTTGTTTACCATTGACAACCCTTCCATGATCGTCGTGCTCTTGATTCGCTCTTTTCTGATGACTCTTCTCATTTTGCGTGTAGGACTGAGAAGAAGACATATAAGTACACTAATCTTATTGATGCTCAGTTCATAGACCAACTGAAGGAAGAATACAACCTCCATGAATATGATTTAGAATTGTTGGATGGTCAGAAGGGTCAACTGAGAAGAGAGTTGGTTGACGGTTTCGCCTATTCTCCTAAGGCGACCATCATCACCAAAGGACAGCTTGAGATTGAATTACGATTCCCTTTGTACGATCCGGTATGTCTTTTCGTTTACGAGATTCTGACTCAGCTTCATCCTCCTCGGGCCTTGGCTCAGTGGAATGGGAATACCTTTCGTCTCATGTCTAAATGGTAGAGGCGAGGAAGGGTTGAGTGTTCCCGACCGCTGGTCGACCGATGATCCTTCTGACGCGAGCAAACATACTTCGGCTAGCTTCGCTGGGAATTACCGAAGTAGGACTTCTTCTCTCGGCTCATTGGATGGTTTTGATGTCAGTCATCATCGCCTCAAGGTTCCAACTGGTGGGTTTGAGAAATTGATGCCAGATGAAGACCCCGAGGGTAGCACCAATACTAATAAGCATGCCAGGCATACCGGTGATCTTTATGCCGGGATCGGGTCCCACTTGCTATCCGTGGCCCTATTTTGAGTGGAAAGTTTCCTCCTCCCCACTTTTCTGCCGAGCCCTATCCGTTCTGGGTGGTTAACGTTGATCAGTTAAGGCTCTTGTCTTCTTGCTTGACTTGGGTTCATTATCTTAGCGATATTGGGTACTTCAGAAAAGTCTTTACTTATTCTGTTTCTCTGTAGCCCAAGTCCCAGGGTAATTAACCTAAATCTCAGGGTAATCAGTCGAGGGCTCCCAACACTCGAAAGAGGGGCTCTAATACTAGGACTGAGAAGGAGCTAGTGAAGGTAACAAATACATTGCTCTGTTCTCAGTACATGTACTTGCCCCTATTTGGTGCCTTTAATGGTTCTGACGAAGTTATGTTTGCAAAAGTCGAAGACTGGCGAAGAAGGTATGGAGAGCTCGTCTGGGAAAGATGGTGAGGACCTTGAAGATCGGTTGCCTTTATCCCAATTTGTACCCAAAAAGTTGGTGAAGAAGAAGAATTCTGACGTCTCATCTACCGTTGTAGGTGAACAATCTGGTGGTAAACGAATACAGGCGAGAGGACCAGTCTGAATAAGAATGTTCCCCTGTCATCTAAAGCCTCCACTGCTGGCAAAGGTGTTACTCTTTCTGGTACTACTGTGGTTGTTGTGATGTCCGATGATGATGATGATGATGAATTCTTCGGTTCTGAAGGCGATACCGATATGTTGGGTGGAGATGAGTGCGCCACTATTTTTCCCCTTTTATCGGGTTGTAATCCTCTTTCGTTTGAATACCTTTAGTTTGTGGATAATCTTCCTTCATGGGGTCTTTGCGTCATCAGTTGGTTTTATTTATTACTCTTTGACAATGTCTTGTATTTGTTTGAATTATGCTTGGTAGTTCGTAACCGGTAGCCTTTCGATTTCCTGTATTTCATATCAATATTCACACATTAGTAGGAAATCCAATTATGTCGAACACACTCAATAGAGAGGGTCATCGGGCCCAATGCCATGTCCCGACTGAGGTATCTCATCACTGGTACTTTGACTCAGTGGAAATGTATTAGGTCTTGCCTAGATTCTATGTCTCGAATGCCCCAGGTTAGTTATCGATCAACTATCCCAGGAAAGTGAATCTGGTCACTTGCGACGGGAGCAATGTTGTATGCTCGGCTATCAAGTACTCATGCCTTGATAACCGGTTACTAGTTTCCAACCACCAGAACCGTTAGACTACCTCGGCACTTGCACACTGCCACCGCCCCAAGTTCGAATAGCCCGTCGAGTGAAAGTCTCCTCGTCACTTGCACTTTGCCATCGCCCCGAGTTCGAAACGACCATTTGAGTGTAAGTCACCTCAGCACTTGAACAATTTCGTTGCCCCGAGTTCGAATGACCATTAGTCGCTTGTGTTATAATCCTTCCTATCTCGCGTGGATATTTAAAGGATTCAATGACAGAGTATCATACTTGCTTATGCACCTCTCATGGATGGTATAGTTTCAAGTGTTGCGCGTTCCACGACCTTGGTTCCGGGGTTCCATAAGGTTTTAGTATCTTGTACGCTCCCTCTCCCACTCTTGATACGATGGTGTATGGTCTGCCCCATCATGCTGCTAACTGTTCGCCTTTCTTATCGCGTTCGTAACTGGGTAGCTCCTTCATCACCAACTACCTCGGGTGAAATCCCCTCGGGCGGACCTTCTCGTTATACTCACGCTGTAACCGATCATGATAGTTTTCCATCTTTCGTAGAGTCATCTCTCTGGTTTCCTCCAAATCGTCCAGTTTGGCCAAGATCAAATCTGACGACAGATTGCGTATCCATGCTTCCATTCTCGTGGTAGGTATCATTGCCTCAGTTGGAAGAATTGCCTCAGTCCCATATGTAAGCATGAAGGGTGAAAGACCTGTGGCCTCCCTTCGGGTGGTTCGATAGGCCCATAGTACATTGTACAACTCTTCACACCATTCGCCATATTCCCCATCCAACTTCTTTTTCAGATTGTCCGTTATTGTCTTGTTAGTGATCTCGGACTGCCCATTACTTTGTGGGTAAATGGGTGTAGCTTTTCTTTTTCTGATGTTATAGGTATTGAATAGTAGACCAATATTATTTCCTTGCAGTTGTTTTCCGTTATTCGATACGATAGCTGCAGGAATACCGAAGCGACAAATAATATGCTCAAAGATGAACCTGAATACGTCCTTGTCCCGAATATGTCTCAAGGGTGCGGCTTTGACCTATTTGGTGAAATAGTCTGTTGCTACTATTAAGTACTTTGTTTGCCCCGACCCGACGTGTAGTGGTCCCATAATATCGATGCCCCACTTGGCGAATGGTCATGGGCGTACTACCGAGTTTAGCGAAACCGAGGGTGCATATATCTTTTTCCCAAAATTCTGGCATTCGTCACAAATTAATGCCATGTGCTTGGCATCCGCATTCATAAAGGGCCAGAAATATCCAACATCTTGGCTCTATCCGATAGCCTTCGACCCGAGCTATGATTTCCCGCACCTCCATAATGTATCTCGTTTAGAATCGAGTGTCCTTCTTCCTTGCTTAAACATCTTGGCAATGGTCCCAGGTATGATCTTCTGTATAAGATTCCTTCTCGTAGCTCGTACCTATTGTCTTACTCTTAATCTTGTTAGCCTCGGCCCGACCTTTTGGTAGCTCACCCAGACTCCAAATATTGGTGGATAGGTTTTCTCCAATCTCTTGCTTCATATATATTGGCTGTGGCCTCTGCCATTTGTATTTCAACATCCCCTCTTCGGGTATAAATGACACTAATACCCTTCCGATCTTTAAGGCTTCTACGCCTGGGTCCATTGTCATGGAGGCGATATAAGTTGCTACATCCGCATGTCGGTTATCCTTTCTGCAGATGTGCCGGAATTTGATGTTGGGGATCTTCTCGATGTAGAATTTTGCTAAATCCCAATATTTTTGGAGTATCGGGTCGTGAATGGCATATTCTCCTTTAATTTTTCGAACCACCAATTGTGAGTCACTGGTTAGTCTCACCTCTGAAGTTTTAATTATGCGATCAATCGTGAAGCATGTATTACCGCTTCATACTCGGTGACATTGTTTGTTGCTTTGAACTCGAGTCTGAATAAGTGGACTATTTTCTTTCCTTTCGGCGTTGTGAAGACCAATCCTATTCCCGATCCATCTTTGTTCGATGACCCGTCAGTGAATACTTCCCATCGCGTCGGGCTGCAGGTTTCAAGAAGGTCGGGTGGATCGTCCATATCTTCCTCCATGCCCGGGATATCCTCTACTTCTTCCTCCTCACCTAGGGGAAAATCAGCAAGGAAATCCGCCACCGCTTGTGCTTTCACGGCTACGTTCTCATTTCATAAAAGATGTTAAACTGCTTGATCCCGAGCACTTAATTTGGATATTCGTCCCGATCTCAAGCCATTATCCGATCACCGACTCAATAGAGGATTTCATTAGCACCCTAATCCCGTGGGTTTGAAAATATGTCCGTAATTTTTGTGTTGCAAATACCGGTGCGAGTATTAGTTGTTCAATTCCAGTGTAGTTCTTTTCTGCTGGGTTCATGGTTTTACTAATGAAGTAGATCGGTTCTTCTTCTACTCTGTCATTCTTGACCAATACTGCGCTAATAGCATAAGCTGTAGCTCAGAGATAAAGAATAAGTACTTCTTCGGGCTCAGTCTTTGTAACACAGGCAAACTTGCGAAATGTTGCTTGATTTGTTGGAAGGCTTCCTCGCATTCTTCACTCCATTTGAACTTTTCTCCCTTTCGCAGTGTCCCAAAGAAGTCCTTACATTTGTATGATGATCGCGAGACGAATCGCCCCAATGCCACAGCTCTTGTTAGCTTTGTCGTCTTTCATCATTATCGGGACGACATTTCTAGGATGGACTTGATTTTGTCGGGATCTGCTTCCATCCCTTTATCTGTGATTATGTAACCTAGAAATTTGCCCGATGTCACCCAGAAGGTACATTTGGTCGGGTTAACTCTCATTTTGTAAATTTTCATGGTTTGAAAGATGTCCCGAAGATCGCTAATGTGGTCAATGGCCACCCTACTTTTAACCAGCATGTTATCCACATATACTTCAATGGTGTTATGGATCTTATCCTCAAACATGTCCTTTACCAAGTATTTGATATGTGGCACTGCGTTCTTCAAACCGAATGGCATCTTGGTGTAGCAATCTGAGACCCCCTAGGTGTAAAGAAAGATGTATTTTCTTGATCCTCAAGAGCCAAAGGGATTTGGTTATATCCCGAGTATCCATCCATTAATGTTATCGCCTTATGTCCCACTATAGATTCTACCAGTTGGTCGATGTTTGGGAGGGGGGATTTGTCCTTTGGACAAGCTTTGTTCAGGTCGCTAAAGTCGATACAGATTCGGACCCCGTCGTTCTTTTTAGGTACTATTACCATGTTTGAGATCCACTGTGGATATTGCGCCTTTCTTATGATTCCCGACTCATGTAGCTTTTTTAGTTTTGCCTCTACCGCCGCCTATAGTTTGGGAGCAATCCTCCGCATCTTTTGTCGGACTGGCTTGAACTTCGGGTCTATCCTCGGGTGATGGCAGCACACTTCTGGATCAATCCCTTCCATATCGTGCATCTTCCAAGCGAACGCATCTATGTGCTCTTGTAATAAAGCTATCAGTCTACCCGATTTCTTTTCTGATAACAACGACACGATATTTACTATCATTGGTTCTTATTCAGTTCCTAAGTTAACCTCCCGGGTAGATTCTAGAGTTGTGAAGTTTTGTTTTGGGTCTTTGATCGATGTCGCTTCCTTTGATTTCTATAAGATCTTGTCCTCTCTCGCTTCGTAGGACATAACCGCTTGTGAAATTACCTTCTCCAATTTTAGTCCAGCCTTGATTTCTTTAGCCTTATTCTTTTCTCGGCGCAATCGAGCTCGTTTGTCTTCATTTTGCTGAATATCCACCTGTATACACTGTCTTGCAGCTTGTGGGTCTCCCACCACTTCTACCACGCCCCTATAGGTAGGAAACCTCAATCTTTGGTGATAAGCTGAAGCCACCCCTTTGATTCTTGCGATCCAAGTTCTCCCGATGATTGCTTCGTATGGTGACATGACATTGACTACACAGAAAGTGGTGAGGGTATCTAGGTAGCCTTCTCTATCCGATACCCTGAGTGTAACTTCTCCCTTCGGTATTGTCACCGTCCCGTTAAAGCCATAGATCATGTAGGTCGATGGGATCAATATATCGTCGGATAGTTCCATCCTTTTGAATGTATCGTAGAACAGGACTTCTTCCGAGCTTCCACTGTCTACCAGTATCCTATTTACTCCCCACTCCTCGATCAGTAATGTGATGACTAATTGATCACCATGTGCTTGACCATTCATCGGGACATCTTTGGCTGAGAAGGTAATAGGCTGCATCATCCATGCCTCCATGGAAAGGTTCTAGCTACACTAAAGATCTCTTTCCCGGCCCGATCCCTCTTGTGTATTCTTGACGTGATTCCCGACCCTAAATCTAGCCCTTGAGTTGCAGAATGTGAGATTGTATTGCACACGATTGGGTTCCTCGTTCAAATCGAACTTGGTGTACTGGGACATCGGGAGTTGGTTCCACCTGCTTGACGAATTGCCTTAAGTATCCATCTCGGATTAAATGTTGGACTATGTTTCTTACCTCCCGACAGTCATTGGTTGAGTGTCCTCGGAGTTGATGATGATGACAAAATTCGGGATGATTCTTTGTCTCGTCAAATTGTGTACCTCTGGTTTTTGGATACCTAATGTCGTTTCTTTTCTCCACTTCTTTGAAAATTTCCTCTAATGGTGCGTTTAGAGGTGTGTATGTTCTTGGTTCGTGACGAGGTTTCTTCCCATTTTCAACCCACTCCTTCTTACCCGAACCTTTGTGTTGTGGTACTGGCCTCTTCTCTGGTCGCTTCGAAACCTCTTGTGGGGCTGCTTCTGTCGATGTACTAGCTTCTTGCACTTCCTTGTCCTGCGCTTCTTCTTGTATTTCTTCTAATGCGATGTAGTGTTCTTGCATCTTTCGCTTCTCCTTCAGTGTCTGTGGCTTCTCGGTGTACATGTCTATCCAGATTGGGTCTGATTTTCCCAAAGAGTTTTCAAACCCGAAGATCTGTTGGTCGACAGGTACTTTCCCGATATCGGTACATAACTTTCTCCATCTGTCCGTCAGCAATCTTAAAGGCTCCCTGAACCTTCGTGCCAAATAGAACAACTTATTTATCCTAGGCCTAGAAATGCTATTGTGCATATAGGTCTCGAGAAAAATTTCTACCAAGACTCCATAATTCCCTATAGACTCATCGGGTAGGGTGTAGAACCAGTTCCTTGCTTCCCCATATAAGCTTGCAGGAAAGAACTTACACATAACCACATCATTGTTCTTCCATTGTAATAGCAACATGTTATACATCTTGGTATGTTCCCCTGCGTCACCGGTGCCGTCCAATCTTGACGGGAACGTGGGAAGCGTACATTTTGGTGGGAACAGATTTTATCCTAGCTCTCGGGTAAAAGGGGTCTTCTTTGCTTCACTGATCACTTCTGCCAACTTGTCATCCTCTCCATCCCCAGCTAATTTTTTAACCATTTCTTCAAGTTGTTTGAGCTTAGCTTCAGTCGTACTATCGGATCTCCCATTGTGTCCGTGTACTTCTTCGTCGGTTGAGGAATTCTCGGGAGGACCATACCCGCCTCTTGTATGGTTAGGATCGGGTACGCGTCCTCGGCCGGGTGGAGGGGTTCGGGTGTGTCCGGATCGGTTTTGGTTGCTTGATGCTCCTTGACTTGAGGATCCTCGCGATCCGGACCTTTGGTTTCGGAGTTGGTAGTTCTCGTGTTCTAGTGCTAGGTTTCTTCTTTGCAATTCTCTCATAAATTCTTCTTGCCTTCTCTGGTTTGACAGAATTTCCATCAATGTCGGATCCGTGCTTTCATGGATAGAGTGACCATTTAAATGGTTTCTTGGTACAACAGGCGGCGCCGCTGGGGGTGCCACTAATGGTGCGACAGGTGGTACTACAGGTGGAAGATTTCGGGTCCCATTCCTCTTTCCCAATCGAATTTTCCCGAGCCTCTTCCTCTCTGTTCAAAGCATTATGATATTCAGCGTGTTGTCTGGCTCTTTTACGGTCCTCTTGCACCATTAGTACTTCCTCATCATCTTCAATGTCAGATGCTGTCATCCCATCTATCATATTCGCGGGTATTCTCTAGCTCGGTTCGATGTCCCCCAAGAAGGTGTGATCAGCGTCCTGTCCTAGGTTGACTTTCTCATTGACTGTAGCCATTCCTCCAGCAGGTGCTCGATTCTCCTCAGGTGGGTGTCGGCGATCACTTCCTTGTCGCGAGTCAGTCACTCCTTCTTGCATGCTGGTGTCGGGTACTGTGCGGTTCCTCAGAATCGTGCCCGTCCCCGAGGTACTTGCCATCGGATCGGGTTTACTTTCTCCTCCGAGAGCTTTACCTACGTCAGCAAAAAGTACAACACCTCACTTTGAACTGTTTTCGAAATTTTTTTACAAGTACAATAAAAAGATTCTTTTGTCTGTCAGTGTACAAACACGAGTACGGATCCCCTACTTTTTGTCATGCTGAACTCGGCAAATTAGTTTGTTTGACTACTATGATATCTTTTGTGGAAAAAAGGTTATTGTTGAGTCACTTTCAGTGTTCATTAATCATTATTTGTCCTACATTCTTCCTAATAAAAGTCATTACTCAACCATACAGATGGTCGGAAAAGCAACTCTTTGGTCGAACCGTCGACACATCGACTTTCCTCATTGGAACTGAGGGTATCACCTTTCATAAATCACGCTTATGATATGAACAAAACATGATTTGTCTTTCTTTATGGTTTGTCCTTGGAATTCTTCAAGGATAGTTCTTCCTTGTGATTCTTTTGGTTTCCCATTTTAACTGCACAACTCTTTGAGACTTGACAGAGAAAAAAAGAAGAAAAGAAGTGTAGACTCCTACTAAAACATTTCCATCATCATCTCAAGCAACTATTCCAGCGACCTAGCTTAATGATTTTAAGTCGATCTACTAGCGATGATACGACGCAACACTGTTTTTGTAAACCTCAAAAACATTTTAGTAAAGCAAGCTCTTTTGACTGGATCTTTACCAGTTAGTGAGACGAAGTTTCTTATGGCTTCAACCAAATATCAAGGATGTTATTTTGGGAGCTCTCGAATCTTTCTAACAACTCATCTAACCAAGAAATTTTGGTAAAATAACGATTATGAGCTAATTTTGTTAACCCGAAACCCTAATCAAAGTTCTTAAAAGAAAACATCGCACGTAAGAAATCAAACTCTTTTAAGATTTTCATCCCTTTGCTAAGTACTCGATCAGCTTATTTGCATGACTATAAGAGTTTTTTCTTTTAGCTTCAACTAACATCATTAGATGGCTTAGGAGCCTTTGAATCTCTCTTCTAGTGACTTTTACATTCAAGGTATCTAAAGATGTTACTCTCTCCCCTTAGTTGGCGCCAGAATGTATATGTAGAAAATCCTACAACTATATCCAACAATCCATATGAACTAGAAGCAAACATAAGTAAGTAAAGACTCATAAGAACACAAGATATACGTGGTTCGGCATGATTAACTACGTCCACGGGGTGAAAGATTGATCTTATTACTTCACTCAAGGATACAAACCCTTATTCTTTATACAATACTCTCTCTCTCTCTCACTCACTTACAGATTGCTTGCTTTCTCTCTTGACTAAGCTCTCTATTTATACGCCTACACGCTTATACAATGAAGTTACAATGTTAGACACAGTTCATCCTACTCGATGCTCTGATTGGCTGATGGGCAATATTAATGTTCCTTCCGATATCTATCACCCGATCTTAATATGCTCCCGATGAACATTGTTCTTGATATGCTTCTTCCCGATATTAATACCCTGGTATTCTTTGACCCGACGTCTCCTTCTCTCCCGATCCAAGCTGGTACTTTTATTCCCTGGCCTCCACTTTGACTGGGTTCTTCTGTTCTACCCATATGCTTTGTCAGTGTACTTATCATCTTAGCTTCCGATGAATATCTTATCACTAGTGGAAAATGGAAGTTAAACCACTGTCAGGATAAAAAGTAATATCACTAGAAACGACTATGTCCATAAGCAGTAATTTAGAAGTGGTTTTTCCCAAAACGACTGTGCCTGGCAAAGGTTGAATTCATTAAAAAAACTACTTCTTTCAACATTCCTGCAACAAGCGCTGATAGACACAGTCGTTTTATTGATGATATTTTATAAAAAAAAATGATATTAATTCAGCTGTATCCAAAGCTGATTCAACTGAATAAAAACTAAAAGCTAAATCATAATTAAATTAATAATGACTTCAAAACTGAATTTAACAAAATTAAATTGATAATAATTTTGAACTCAATTTGTATTGAAAAGTGTATTCAATTCACAATTTCAACTATCTAAAATACTGCAAGTTCCAAGTCTCCAAAAATTCTAACAGTATGTTGGAAAACCTTAACCTAAACTCATATAATTACGAGCTTAAGATAACAAATTGGCTCAACTCAGCAATAATGTTCTACCATCAGTTCATCATTGAGAATCTTCTTCCGGCAGTCAAGATGCTCAAACCCATTTTAAAGCTTTGCATCCATTCAACATGACGTTTTTAGCTTGTCTTGCAGCAACCTTTGACTACTGTAATTGTGGTTAATATCCAACAACGTCTGTAGCTCTCTATCCCTTCAGGTTCATTCTACATATCATTATTTGCATTATAATGCCATCACTTCTTGTCGAGATGAAATCCATAGGTTTTCATATAAATATTATGTAAAGGGTTGAGATAATGACGACTCTGCAACATCCTTTTTCAAAGATAATGACGACTCTGCAACATCCTTTTTCCTCACTGCAACTACTTTCCATTCAGAGTTCAGATATTGTTCAACTCCAATACTGAAACAACAAGGAAGTTTAAAGGATAAGATATGATATCTTTTAAGTAGATCAAATAACACAACAACTCCAATGGTACGCCGACTAGGAACTACTTCAGACTGAAAATGCAAATCTGGTAAACCATTTGCCAAGAATTACACATTTAAACTAAAAAGGCATTCTGAAAACCACCTGGCATGTTGAAAGATTTTAGTACCAGCAGGAAAACAAGATTCGATATTCAATTTATGGGTTTTTCAGATTATCATTACCACTTACGAAGGAGAAAAAAATGGTTCACAATTGAGATTGAAAAAAGAAAATGTTACAGATCGAAAAAATTGGTTACGGATTGAAGAAATTGTTGAAAGCTTGAGATTGAATCATGGGTTCTGGGAGAAACGATTAGAAGGAGAACGATGGGTTTAGGTTATGGTTTAGTTTTCAGAAAAAAGGATAATGAAGAGACACAGCTGGGTTCGAGGTAAGAAGACCACGGCTTTGCCTTCAAAACTGGGACTATGGAAATATCCTGGTCTCACAGTCGTTTCTAAAATCCACAGTGAAGCTTTGGTTTTTTACAGAAATCCCTCAGTGAAACGACTGTGTCGGAGACAAGTTTTCTTTTTCCTTAGAAAACCACTGTGTCTCACAGCTCATACAGTTACTTCAGCTCAAGGGAGTGGTTTTTTTAAAGCCCAGGAAGTAGTTAAAAATCCATTCTCCACTAGTGTCTCGTCACATCCGAGTATCTCTTTTACACGTGACCGCTCCACGAACGCTTGGTTGGTATCTCTTTATTTGTGCCTGGGTTGTAGAGGATGATCTAGTGCTATGCGTCGTCTCTTATTTGATGTGTCATGGCTTGAGATTGCTCCACCTGGATCTGTCATTTATTTACACCTACATATAGCTTACTGGTTGGGAGCAATAGAAGAAGTAGTAGGAGTGAAAATATTTGAAGCGCATAAGGTCGTGTTTGGTATCCTGGATATCCCATCCTAGGTTGGGTTATCCAGTAAAAAACTGTTAAAATGTGTTTGTCTCACTGCAATTCCAATCCTGGATAAGGATTACTAAACCTTCCTTGATTTAGGAAGTTTAAAAGTGAGGTTAAGGTATTCTTCCAAATACCGGGGATACCCGTATCCTCACCGGGTTAGACAGTTATTTTCCTTTAAAATAAGTATTTGGCTAAGAAATAATTATTTATATTAACATATTTCGTAGTCAAACAAACACAAGTTAACCTAGCATAAGATATGACAGAATTTAAGACAAACACAATTAAAACTAACCATTAACAAGGTTATCATAAATTAAATTAAGATAAACTTTTCCAGGATATATTATCCCATTTCCAAGCTCCCAAAGCAGGACCTAAGTTTCCTAAATTTCATGAATGGACTGCAAAGATTAAACAAGTTGATGTAATCAAAGACAACCTCCCAAACTATAATGACTTGTTGCATCATAGTATTCATAGGAAAAGAGGTAATAGTAATACCAAACGAAAGTATAATGTGTGTGGGATTCAATTATGACCTGCAACTTCCTGGCTAGACTAACCTTGAACCACTGCACCGCTCCTTTAATGTTTTTGTTGGTAATCATGATAAAAAATAATCAACCATGACGGAAGTCTATCGTCCATTTTAAGTGGCTGACACACCCAACGATATCTCTATTGATTTTTGACAAGTGTAGGAATACATCCTTTTAACTAGAGCCATATTATAGGGATCCAAAATTTTGGTTTCGAGGGCGTTGATGGTGGTTTTTAGCTTAGGGATAAAATCGTAAAACCGTACATCTGACATGACGTCACTATGACCAATAGCGCATTTATTGAATCAATCAGCATATTTACGTAAGAATTACTAGGGTACCTTTTTTTTTATACATGTGTCATGTTCCACGACAGAACCCTTAGTATTAACTGACATCACCTTTGTATACACCTAACCTTAATTATCCCACCGTGCCAATGGAAAACCATGTCAGCCACGTCTCTGCGCCAAGGCATGCCAACCATGCCAGCCACGTCTCTGCGCCAAGGCATGCCAACCATGCCAGCCGCACCACCGTGCCAATGGAAAACCATGCCAGCCACGTCACTGCGCTAAGGCATGCCAACCATGCCAGCCACGTCTCTGCGCCAAGGCATGCAAACCATGCCAGCCACGTCTCTGCGCTAAGGCATGCCAACCATGCCAACCGCACCACCGTGCCGATGGCAAACCATGCCAGCCACGTCTCTGCGCCAAGGTATGCCAACCATGCTAGCCGCACCACCGTGCCAATGGCAAACCATGCCAGCCACGTCTCTGCGCCAAGGCATGCCAACCATGCCAGCCACACCACCTTGCCAATGGCAAACCATGCCAACCATGTCTGCGCCAAGGCATGCCAACCATGCCAGCCGCACCACCGTGCCAATTGCAAACCATGCCAGCCACGTCTCTGCGCCAAGGCATGCCAACCATACCCGCCTCTCCACCGTGCCAATGGCAAACCATGCCAGCCACTTCTCCACGCCAAAACGAAGGGTTGCAATGATGAACAGCTACTCTTATCTTCGAGATACAGATCTCGACCATCTAAGTTCGCCACCTAACGCACGACAACTTGCGGCCCAAGGCCAAACACCACGGTTTGCACCAAACCCTAGTTTTGGCCGTGCCTATACCATGCCAACCTCTCATTCACGTCATTGGCTGCCAAAACGAAGGGTTGCAACGATCAACGACCACCCTTCCATCTAAAATGCATATCTTAGCTGTCCAAAGTCACCAGCTGATGCATGGCAACTTGCGGCCCAAAGCCAAAACACACGGTTTGCACCTAAACCCTAATTTGGCCGCGCCTACTCTATGGCAAAGCCATGCTCAACGCTGGCTGCTACAAACGAAGGGTTGCAATAATCAACGGCTACCCTTCTCTTTGATATGCAGATCTCGACCACACAAGTTCGCCACCTGACGCATGGCAACTTGCGGCCCAAAGCCAAAACACACGGTTTGCACCTAAACCCTAATTTGGCCGCTCATACTCTATGGCAAAGCCATGCTCAACGCTGGCTGCTACAAACTAAGGGTTGCAATAATAAACGGCTACCCTTCTCTTTGAGATGCAGATCTCGACCACACAAGTTCACCACGACGATGGCAACTTGCGCCCAAAGCCAAAAACACACGGTTTGCACCTAAACCCTAATTTGGCGCGCCTACTCTATGGCAAAGCCATGCTCAACGTTGGTCGCTAAAATGAAGGGTTGCAATAATCAACGACTACCCTTCTCTTTGAGATGCGAGATCTCGACCACACAAGTTCTCCACCGACGCATGGCAACTTGCGGACCAAAGCCAAAACACACGGTTTGCACCTCAACCCTAATTTGGCCGCGCCTACTCTATGGCAAAGCCATGCTCAACGCCGGGGTCGCTAAAAATGTAAGGTTGCAATAATCAATGGCTATTCTTCCCTCTGAGATGCGGACCTCGACCGTTCAAGTTCGCCACCTAACTTACGGACCAAAGCCAAAACATCACGGTTTGCATCTAAACCCCAAATTTAGCCGCGCCTATTATTTGGCAAAGCCATGTCGACTCTACCATGGCCACTGGCATGCCACCATGCCACACGTAACACCTTGCTACACGAAAACACTCGAGACATCTAACACATTTCACAAAATGGGGGATGCTCATAGAGGGTATTGGTTTGGCAGTTTACTGCGTGCGGCGTACACTACGCCCGTTACATGAATGTGTCGTAAGAATAAGGCGATTAGTAAATACAGGGAGTAATGGTGAAACGCTTTCCTTCATTATGGAACATCAATTCTAGGCGTTACCGGTTACCACCTCCTCTCATTTACTCATCTGTTTCTATTTCTTACAAGACCAGAGTACGTTTCACTTTGACTTGTATAAATAGGTCTTACCTATTTCCGTCGAACAACAAGTTTGGGTCAGGAGCATACAACACTCAGAAACCACTTGCTAACTTTCCCATCTGTTAGCTTTCACTTTCTGATACAAGTCAAACAACTACTCTTCCATAATCAACTATTCTGGTCTCAACACTTTCTTCGCTTCCCTCCCTAAAACCAACCATCCTCCTTCACTTTGTGACCGAAGCAAGTCTGGAACGACCATTTCTTGGTTTAGGCCGGATTTGTACAGATTGATCTCTCGAATCTAAAGTACACCCTTGCAGTACATTGTTTAGGGTTTAGACTCGGTTTCTCACCCACTCACGCGAAATTACCGAAATCGTGAGAAACCGTTTTCACCCTCAAACAATTGGCGACCACGGTGGGAGGATTGATCTTTCGGTTACAATATCAATTTCCAGCTTTCAATCTCATCTTTCAATCCCAACTTCAACATAGTGGAACTCAGATCCGGATTAGCTGCAAGCCACGAGAACACTAACACGGAATCTGTCCATGGTGTTAACGCTCCTTCCAGCGGCATCACTATGCCACCTACTGAGCCCAACATCACTGAAATCACTCCTTCAGTGTTACACCACCTGGTCACCAGGGCCAGAGCCGCTGCCGCCTCTAATAGTTCTACGCAACCTGTCAATCCTGGCAACACCGAAAGCCCTCCTCCAGGTGTTACACCACCATCACCAGGCATGAGCTGCCGCTACCGCCCTAATGACTCGTGGCATGGCATCTCCGACCGCCACCAGACTCCGGTTACCCCCGCCAACAGACGAGAACCGAAGGAGCCGGAGGAGCCCACCCTATACCACCATCGCCGATTTGATAGAACGACGTGAGGTCCTTGCTCGAGACCAAATGAGACATGGTCTCAACTCAAAAGAAGTACTCATCTTTCTCAAGGCTCGATGTAATGGCTACCACAGAGTCACGCCCTCCGGTGGCCGATGAGAAACACCTCCAACACTCCTAGCGCCGGCACCTACGTAACGCATTGACATAGACGAGGGGATCCATGCCGGAACCCCGCCGGAGAGAAGCCGGTCGTCCAATTTTTCACACGAGAGGATTTGGAACAACTTCTTCGGAATCGAGTCAAAAGCGATGAAATAGACATACATCAAGCATCAACCTCTTTACTCACCCGAGATACAAAGAATTCCTCTTCCAAGAGGGTACTCTTCTCCTCAATTCACTCGCATTTATCAAGATCGGAAATGCACGAGAGCATATCTCTCGATTCATTGAGTCCCGGGCGAACACGAATACAATCACGTTCTCCGTCCGAGGGAGTTTCGAAATCGCCATCGGAAGAGCATACACGTGGTACAACAAAGATCCCCAATCGGGGTGACATGGTTACCGTTTTACAAGAAATTCTTCTTCGTATCCAAACAAGTTACCTTCTCGGACCTAGGGAGGATGTACCAACGAGATAACGAATATCCGAATGAGTTCGTCAAGAGATTCGTGGTTCAAGCATTAGATGTCATGACCCAAACGTGACCGAGCAACAATTGGTGAATTTCGCATCAACGGTATGGCTCCCATTTACCGCGCCTTGCTAGAAAACCTACGTTTCCGGACATTCTCTCGAACTCCACGAAATCGCCAAGCGATCACCACGACAAAGACTCGACATTATTAGAAAGGGCCAGACCAACCAGAACCGAAGACATGCGCAAAACTCGCGGAAGTAGGCGTCTCATCAACAAGAAGTACAACGCCGTCCCATCCTCTGTGAGTGTGGTAGACGAAGGAGAAAAAGGAAGGCCCCCATTACAGACCAGCGGCCTAAACGCGAGGCGCCAGCACGACGAGCAGCTCCGCCATGAAGAGCCGCTGCTAGAGCTCCCATGCGTCATCACGAAGCTGAAGGAAGTGTCTTGGATTTTCCATTTCCCATTGAGGAGGTAATCGAACTCCTAGAGGCGTGAGTTCAAGATGATGTTATCAGACTACCATCTCCTGTGCGCCCACCAACCGAAGCCGAGATGGAAAATCCCAAATATTGCCACTACCACAGCATTTGTTCATCACCCAACCAAAGTGATTGCAATAAACTAAAACTTATCTTTAAGGAAAAAGTATAGGCGGGAGAACTTCAACTGGGAACGAGGGAGTACATAGAGATCCACTTCCTAAAGGTGAGGAATTGCGGGTCTCCGGGACTCCGTACGCGAGACTGTACAATCCATGATGCAACATGTATGCGAAATTCTCTACTTTTCCAAGGCGCAGCGCCAAGATATTTTCATGGCTCTCAATCGTATC
The DNA here is from genome assembly GCA_023531295.1 of Papaver armeniacum. Taxonomy (NCBI): domain Eukaryota; kingdom Viridiplantae; phylum Streptophyta; class Magnoliopsida; order Ranunculales; family Papaveraceae; genus Papaver; species Papaver armeniacum. The sequence continues at coordinate 209,341 of JAJJWW010002260.1, forward strand.
GTGTCAGGCAGACGACTTTTCCCTACCACGGAAACCGCGCAAAAAACCAAGCGCTATCAGGAACTATACCGAAAAGCAAAACTGGGACCCACGACCACGACCTACTTAAGAGGCATTGAATTCAGCAACACACTAATCGACGCAGCCTCTAACTTCAACATCGTTACTTTCAAGACTCTGAAAGTTGCGGGAGTTTTGAAGCAAGAAGCTACCCATCTCCCGTCCGTGATCAAGAACTCGGAGGGGGAAGCCTTGAACGCGCACGGCTGATGCGTATAATAACCACAACAAATTAATTAATATTTTTCCACTTAATTAACAAGTAATATAGTGTAGTCAAGATCGTTCCCACGAGGAGCAAGAGTTTTTAGTTGTTTAATTGTCACAAAGGGGGGGGGGTTGGTTTTAAATTTTAAAAACAAAGTAAAGTAAATAAAGCAATTAAAGTTTAGGTTGAAATCAATAAGAGAAACAAGACCAAGGAATCCTTCTTCGTTGTAAAATAATGATTCAAGTTATGTTCTTTTCCACTTTTATTAGTCACAGATTATCACCAACCGTAGGTAAAGCAGCTATATCAGTGCTAAACCCCTAAATCCCTTGTATCACCGGATACGAAGTTCTCGATCACCTGGATTCTATTTACCAAACCACCTAGTAGTAGATCACTCAAGATGTAATTTAAATAAACGCATTAAGATTTATGAACTTGTTAGGTTGATATTAGTAGTTAGACTCTTAGATCAAGGTCTACTTGCTAACGTTGTTTTCACACACAATTGCTCCACTAATCCCTCCGCAAGGTCTCGTGTTTGCTACTTGTGTAAAGAGTCAAGAAACGATTACTTATCCCCTAACTTTCACTAGCTTTAGATCAAATTAACAAATCAATTTAGCGTGCACTCTAAACAATCTATCAATCAACCATGAATGTATAAACATTCATATTAGTAAAAACAAACGATAATCATGTGAAAAACTTCAAGATAGAATTGAAAACAAAACTCAAATCATATGTTGAGAACTAGGAATTCATCCTCAATCAATAAGAAAATTAGCTACTCATGTTTTTGAAATTCACACAAATAATTAAAAGGAGAATTTTTGAAGTTCACACAAATAATTAAAAAAAGAATTTTGAAAAGCAAGCAAAAACACAAGTGTTGTGTGTGTAAAAGGTGTATAAAGTGTGTAGAGAACTTCACTATTTATAGGCTTCAATTTCCTAGCATTCCTCTTAGGAATAGAATCCCTTTCCGTTTGTAAGTCTTCTTTCCAAGTCCTTGTCTTTCTCAAATCTTCCATCTTCACTCTCCAAATTCAAGTCCAATTCCTCAAAGCCATGAGTCTAGATGATTCTGCTGCATTCTTCACAAATTAAGTCGTTGAAATTCACCGGTACCACCTAATCCTCGCCCAAAAGTCGATGATGGCTCGAGATTCTTCACCGCATAAGGAATATTCCGTCATCGTTTCGTTAAAGTTAACGGTCATTCTCGTCATACCGTCACCAATGGGTCAAGAAATGAGATAGTGATTTAGCTTCTAGTCGCCTTTCGAGTCAGCCGATTAGGCTTACTCACTGAGTCATTTAGAAGGATCGGTCATCGGACTCGTCTGGATCGATCATCGCCGACGTTGAGTCGACTCGCCTGAGCAGAAAAATGGACAGAGTTTCCTCTGTTTTTACGACAATTCTCAGGCCAATTTCAGGCCGTTCATTCCTGCAATTCCTGCACAACCTAACATTCATCTAACAGCTTCACTTCATACCACCCATCCATTCATACTCAATCCAGTTGCAGCGGATTCATTTCAAACCCTTAACTCTGACATACAACATCACCATTTGCTCCCCCACTACATCTTCAATTCCAGAAACCTATCTTCTCCACCATCATCACGGCATCACCTTCGTTTTCATCTGAGCCACGAACCCATTCTTAATATTCATCAAAGATAATCGATTGAACAAAGAGAACAACATTCGTCGATTAAACCCTAACCTTCATCTCTTTATCCGGATCTCGATCCGCTTCAACTCGGGTCTCTTCAAAACTCGTAAAATCCTTTAGTTCCATTAAACCCATTCTCCGATTCGATTGCGTACACACAAACTCTTAAACTCGAGAGATCCCTTTCTTCTTGTACATCATTGTAACATCAACAAACAAACCCTAGCTTGAATTCATCATCGATTTCTTGCAAATTGGTCTCAATCCATCAGTCATCACCAACCCATCTTTGTTCTTCATCTAACTCAGCCACCAAAACCCATTAACTCATCTACCAGATACCATTTTCTAATTCCATCCAATTTCAAACTGAGAACAACCCCCAATTTCTTCAACAGTGATATCGAGACAAAACCCATCTCTATCTCAACTTCAATTTCTTACTCGAATCAACAACATCATGATTTCTCAACTATCTATGTTCTTGATGTCCTCTCTCAATTTTGGATTCAATCTGCCTCTCTTGATTGCAATAGCAGCAGCAGCCGCTGCTTTTACTTCTCTCTCTTTCAGGTGAAAATGATTAAAATGAATGAGAGGCTCTCGAGATGTAGGGTTAGGGCATAGTAGGTACTAACGGCCCACGCATCTATAAGGGCTACCCGAATTTTCAACCCCTTAACCTTAGATTGACTGTATTTAGTCCTCCTCCACACATAGTTACCCTTAACCTTGACTGGGCTCCCAGACATCGTTTCGCCCATGAGATCACAATTTTGTCCTTTTGGCTCAAATAAAGTAATTTCTTCTTTTTTTCCTCCGTGCGACTACAAAGTACCTAATAACTCAAAAACACTCGTAAAATACATAATTCACATTTAAAAGTAACAAAGAAAGCATAACCAATAGATATTAAATACGGTGTATTCTACACCCTATCAACGGCTACATTAACCTCGAGATCAAGATAGGAGGCACCATGACGCATGGAAAGTTTCACATTGTCAAAGAACTAGGCTACGACATGATCTTGGGGCGCTCGTATCCGACAACAAAGCAAAACTGGGAACGTCTCCTCTGCCGATGCCGACACCCGACAGAATATCCAACAAGCCGTCCAACCCACAGTCGCGTCAACAACTTATCGACGAAATTCGATCACCCGTGGAAAACCCGTTGGCACTGACTCAGAGGCTCCAAACACAAGTAAGTCTGGTCAAACGATCTTCTCCATCACCAGTCATTCCTTCTCTTAGCCCGTCATTGGGACTCAGTACTATTGGCGGCATGGGCGCTGTCAAAAGATGTGAATGGGGCACCGGGCCATTCAAGCGCTTTGCCAAGGATCTGAAACTGCAAATAAAATCGACAAGACCAAGATTCAAGTGGTTGCACAACACCCGAACTCATTTGATTGGAGATATGGTAGTCAAAGAGACTTCGTTTCAAGTCGGAAAAGGTAACAAATGAAGATAGTTGCCCTGACCGATCTACCCAAAGGCAAAGAAGACGAGCCGTATCCGGTGGCGTACGTCCTTCTCGGGGTGGATATTGCAAGCTCATCAACACCGACAAGCTGGAGGGCGTGATATTTCACTCGCGATGGCTCAAGCCTTCTAATACCTAAGGCGTTGTACTACTTTCTCTTCAAGCACCTTTCTTTTAGTACTTCCTCAGCCATTTCCATTTCCACTTGATACTTGTATTCCCCGAGATGAATGCACCACTTGCATTCTACATTAGGTTTTCGTTTTTATTTAAAGCATACCTTTTCTTCCAAATAAGTCTTCCGAATCTCGAAAAAAAAATGTACTAGAAGTATCTTATTCAATCGTTTGAAGCTCTGATGGGAATAATATACGAATATGGAAAGTCGAGCAACCTATTCTAATGGAAGATTTGGGTCTTTCGAAAAAGAAGATTTATTCAAGGATGTGAAACCACAAACAGGATAATAATTGGCGAAACCCTAGCTTCGCCATAAATATGAAGAAGGTGAAAATGAGTCTGCGAAGCGTCAACTACGCAACAAGTAAAAACAATAACAACAAAACTAGTCATCAAAAGCAGACGGATACACGAGTTCCCAACTCCTCGGTCGATCCTTTCAAGCACTTTCCCCAAGAATCTTTTGGCAAAAGAAAGGTTCCATCTCAAGGCCGCATCGGCAGAGTGACCTCAACGTCCCGCCCGGAAGCCTCAACGCCCCACATGGAAACCGTCTCAAAGAAAGAACAACATCCGTCTCCTTCCCGACGTCCGCTTCAACAATTGGCCCAAAGATACGCCACCATGACTCCCTCGATGTCACCAACAACAGTTTCGCATCTACTCGAAAGTCGTTTCGGTTTCATCGAATGCGCGCGCTTCCTCAAAGAACCTTTCGAGGAGGATTTCCGATTCATCCACATCGAATCGAGGATTATGACGCCTTCTTGAACAGAGAAGTTACGTGGGTTTTCCCCTAAAAATTTCACAAACTCAGTCTTCCGTCATTTCAACCGAGAAGCAGATCGTTTCGCCCTAGCACTGGGCTGTGAATAAGTGTTGTTGCACTGAAGCCTTTCAACGCACTGGGATGCTTCGTCACCTTCCCATTTCTCCTCCATGTTCACCGAAGCTAAGAAGGTCTGAACACGCACCCGCACTTCGCCTAGATAGGTAGGAGGTATGTCCCGAATAATTCCACCAGCTTCACGAAACAGAGATACAACTCTATCTAATACCTCCTCATGAGAAGAAAACTGGTTTTCGCCGATTCCAAAGTTCTTCTCCGAAGAGTTAGAGGTGCAGCTGTCACTGGAAGATCCCATTATGCGTTACAAAACCAGATAAGGGGGGTAAGTTTTCACCTTGTCTACACCAACATCAGAAAGAAGACAAAATAGAAAACCAAAAAAAAAAAACACACGAAGATGATACCTGTAAAGGGGACGGGCACAATTTCAAAGCAATGCATGCGAACGAAGGGTTCAAGATCATCTCTTATATCTAGCAGAGCTATGAAGTCCCAAAAAGGAAAGCTCCCTATTAGCCGCGAATTAAGGCGTGATATCAGGTTTTAATTAGAACCTATTCTACCAGCAAAAATAAGGAAAAGTCTCATGCCCGGCCGTGCGAAATAATTAGGGTTTGGTGAGAAAGCGTGGAGAAACGTGCACTTGCCCGCGTTGTTACCTCTCTGACGCCAGCAACAAGGTTTGAAAGTGCATTGGCAACGTAACACTTTTGGGATTTAGATAAGGAAAGGATTTCCTATTCGAGATACGCGTGGAAGAAGGCAACCGGGCCCGCAGTAACAAGCCTCACGGTATCAATAATCCACGCCATGCCTCATCTCATGATAGCCCAGCAGTCCACGTCGCACCACGCAGCGTCCAAGTCGCGCCCAAGCCTCACCGAGCCGCGCCCAAGCCAAGCCGCGCAACGCCCGCGACTCCATTCCAAGCCGTGCAAATACCTGCGGCTCCCATCCCAAACCGACCAACTCGATAGGCCAACGCCTCCACATTCCTTAACCCAACCAAGATGACGCGTGGCCAAACCAAGCCAACATCCTGCAACAATCGCATATATTATTTCACGGTCTATCCAGTAACGACGCGAGCAAAATTCATGCAAGGTCGCCAACACAAGGATCACGAAATTGAGAACACTCTCGAAAAAGGTTAGACGAATAATCCTAGTCATCTTTCATGACCCGTTGTTTCGATTTTGTCCTTGTCTCCATCACCATCTTATGCTTACCTCGCAACAACGCTCTCCGTTCCGAGCTAGCGGGGACTTAATGTTGATGGTGGTTTTATCTTAGGGGTAAAATCGTAAAACCGCATAACCGACATGACGTCACTATGACCAATAGCGCATTTATTGAATCAATCAGCGTATTTACGCAAGAATTACCAGTACCTTTTTTATATACGAAGTCGTGTTCCACGTGTAACCCTTAGTATTAACCGACATCACCTCTGTATACACCTAACCCTAATTCTCACACCGTGCCAATGGCAAACCATGCCGCCACGTCTCTCGCGCCAAGTCATGCCAACCATGCCGGCCGCACCACCGTGCCAATGGCAAACCATGCCAGCCACGTCTCTCGCGCCAAGGCATGCCAACCATGCCACCGCACCACCGTGCCAATGGCAAACCATGCCAGCCACGTCTCTGCGCCAAGGAATGCCAACCATGACAGCCGCATCACTGTGCCAATGGCAAACCATGCCAACCACGTCTTTGCGCCAAGGCATGCCAACCATGCCGGCCCGCACCACCGTGCCAATGGCAAACCATGCCAACAACGTCTCTGCGCCAAGGCATGCCAACCATGCCAGACGCACCACCATGCCATCCACATCTCTGCGCCAAGGCATGCCAACCATGCCAGCCACACCACCATGCCAGCCACGTCTCTGCGCCAAGGCATGCCAACCGTGCCAATAGCAAACCATGTCAGCCACGTCTCTGCGCCAAGGCATGCCAACCATACCCGCCGCTCAACCGTGCCAATGGCAAACCATGCCAGCCACTTCTCCACTCCAAAACGAAGGGTTGCAATAATCAACGACTACCCTTCTCTTCGAGATACAGATCTCGACCATCCAAGTTTACCACCTAACGCACGACAACTTGCGGCCCAAGGCCAAACACCACGGTTTGCACCAAACCCTAATTTTGGCCGCGCCTATACCATGCCAGCCTCTCCTTCACATCATTGGCTACCAAAACGAAGGGTTGCAACGATCAACGGACACCCTTCCATATAAGATGCAGATCTTAGTCATCCAAAGTCACCAGCTGACGCATGGCAACTTGTGGCCCAAAGCCAAAACACACGGTTTGCACCTAAACCCTAATTTGGCCGCGCTTACTCTATGGCAAAGCCATGCTCAACACTGGCTGCTACAAACGAAGGGTTGCAATAATCAATGGCTACCCTTCTCATTGAGATGCAGATTTTGACCACACAAGTTCGCCACCTGACGCATGGAAACTTGCGGCTCAAAGCCAAAACACACGGTTTGCACCTAAACCCTAATTTGGTCGCGCTTACTCTATGGCAAAGCCATGCTCAACGTCGGTTGCTACAAACGAAGGGTTGCAATAATCAACGGATACCCTTCTCTTTGAGATGCAGATCTCGACCACACAAGTTCGCCACCGACGCATGGCAACTTGCGGCCCAAAGCGAAAACACACGGTTTGCACCTGAACCCTAATTGGTCGTGCCTACTCTATGGCAAAGCCATGCTCAACGTTGGCTGCTATAAACGAAGGGTTGCAATAATCAACGGCTACCCTTATCTTTGAGATGCAGATCTCGACCACACAAGTTCGCCACCTGACGCATGACAACTTGCGGCCCAAAGCCAAAACACACGGTTTGCACCTAAACCCTAATTTGGCCGCGCCTACTTTATGGCAAAGCCATGCTCAAAATTGGCTGCTACAAATGAAGGGTTGCAATAATCAACGACTACCCTTCTCTTTGAGATGCAGATCTCGACTACAAAGTTCGCCACCTGACGCCTGGAAACTTGCGGCCCAAAGCCAAAACACACGGTTTGATCCTAAACCCTAATTTGGCCGCGCCTACTCTATGGCAAAGCCATGCTCAACGCCGGCTGCTACAAACGAAGGGTTGCAATAATCAAAGGCTGCCCTTCTCTTTGAGATGCAGATCTCGACCACACAAGTTCGCCACCTGACGCATGGCAACTTGCGGCCCAAAGACAAAACACACGGTTTGCACCTGAACCCTAATTTGGTCGTGCCTACTCTATGGCAAAGCCATGCTCAACGTTGGCTGCTATAAACGAAGGGTTGCACTAATCAACGGCTACCCTTCTCTTTGAGATGTAGATCTCGACCACACAAGTTCGCCACCTGCCGCATGGCAACTTGTGGCCCAAAGCCAAAACACACGGTTTGCACCTAAACCCTAATTTGCCGCGCCTACTCTATGGCAAAGCCATGCTCAACGTCGTCGCTACAAATGAAGGGTTGCAATAATCAGCGGCTACCCTTCTCTTTGAGATGCGATCTCGACCACACAAGTTCGCCACCTGACGCATGGCAACTTGCGGCCCAAAGCCAAAACACACGGTTTGCACCTAAACCCTAATTTGGCCGCGCCTACTCTATGGAAAAGCCATGCTCAACGCTGTCTGCTAAAATGAAGGGTTGCAATAATCAACGGCTACCCTTCTCTTTGAGATGCAGATCTCTACCACACAAGTTCGCCACCTGATGCATGGCAACTTGCGACCCAAAGCCAAAACACACGGTTTGCACCTAAACCCTAATTTGGTCGCGCTTACTCTATGGCAAAGCCATGCTCAACGCCGTTTGCTAAAACGAAGGGTTGCAATAATCAACGGATACCCTTCTCTTTGTGATGCGAGATCTCGACCACACAAGTTCGCCACCCGACGCATGGCAACTTGCGGCCCAAAGCCAAAACACATGGTTTGCACTTAAACCCTAATTTGGCCGCGCCTACTCTATGGCAAAGCCATGCTCGCCATTGGTCGCTACAAAACGAAGGGTTGCAATAATCAACTGCTACCCTTCTCTTTGAGATGTAGATCTCACCACACAACTTCGCCACCGACGCATGGAAACTTGCGGCCCAAAGCTAAAACACACGGTTTACACTGGAACCTAATTTGGCTGCGCCTACTTCTATGGCAAAGCCATGCTCAACGCCGGTCGCTACAAATGAAGGGTTACCCAATAATCAACGGCTACCCTTCTCTTTGAGATGCGATCTCGACCACACAAGTTCGCCACCGACGCATGGCAACTTGGGCCCAAAGCCAAAACACACGGTTTGCACATCAACCCTAATTTGGCCGCGCCTACTTTATGGCAAAGCCATGCTCAACGCTGGCTGCTATAAACGAAGGGTTGAAATAATCAACGGATACCCTTCTCTTTGAGATGCAGATCTCGACCACACAAGTTCGCCACCTGACGCATGGCAACTTGCGTCCCAAAGCCAAAACACACGGTTTGTACCTAAACCCTAATTTGGTCGCGCATACTCTATGGCAAAGCCATGCTCAACGCTGGCTGCTAAAACGAAGGGTTGCAATAATCAACGGATACCCTTCTCTTTGATATGCGAGATCTCAACCACACAAGTTCGCCACCGACGACGATAAGCAACTTGCGCCCAAAGCCAAAACACATGGTTTGCACCTAAACCCTAATTTGGCTGCGCCTACTCTATGGCAAAGCCATGCTCAACGTCGGTCGCTAAAATGGAAGGTTGCAATAATCGACGGCTATTCTTCCCTCTGATATGCGGATCTCGACCGTTGATTTCTTGGGTTGGTGCTCAGCTTGTTACTCGGCTACCAACTAAAACCTCTTTTGTAAACTAATTTTTTTAATAGTAATTAATAGAAATCTAATTTGAAAATAAATAAAAATAAACCCGGCATTTTTAGGGCGACCCCAAACGAATTAGGGGCGACTTTTTTATTCCCAACCCATATACACCGTTAAGGGATGTCCAAAAACGCGGAGAATACGTTAATGCCCTTACATAATTGGAAGCTATTTTGTGCCTGATTATTATAAAGCAATCGGAAGCTTAGCAACGATATTATATTACCGATTAATATCGATTTTGTGCCAAACTCGCATCCGCTTCTATAACAATCGATATGAAAAACAACCTCACGAGACTACCGATTGTTAAAGTATAGAAATAAGAAATCTTAAGAATTTTGCAATGGTGAAATTTGGGGCCCTATATAATCGGACGAATAAAAAAATGTCTAAGCTAACGATTGAGGGCTTCCCATAATCGGGATGGTAAAAGTAAACATTCCTACCGATTATGGTAGATTTCAAATTTCCTGCAATGAAGGATTTTAGAAAAAAACTCATTTTGGGGCAACCTATAATCGGAAGGTTAAGTAATCTATTAATCTTCCGATTATGGCGACATCCACGTACTCAAGCCAAGTGGTTATGGTCGGCCCTGTACCTTGGAAACTATGGAATTTGGCAAAGGTTCAATTTGGGGCTTCCAATAATCGGTAGGTTATAAGTAAACCCCTCTACCGATTTTGGGATACTCAACAATCGGTAGCTAATTATGTGGTATTACCTATAGATTAACAACCGTTTGATGAGATAAAACCAATGTCAACCTAAATTCATTCTATTTCATTTTCTTTTCAACTTCCACTTCAACTCCTCTTCTCCTCTTTCCTTCCGATTGCAACAGAGAAAACTCCCCTTTCCTCGCTATATATCGTTAATCGTCGAATCGAATCATCGTCGATTATTATCTATAAAGATGAAAGAAAAGGAACGTAAGAAAGCTCGAACCAAAAACGTAGTGTGCGGTGAGGATCCGAATATTGGATTGCATGCCCGTAATAAAGAGGTTTTAACTCACAAACCCGAAGAACACGAAGAAGATGAAGTCCCTGATGTAGGCGATATTGATAGCCAAACTCTCAGGCAACTTGAAATGGCGCCGATTAGGTAAGATTCTACAATTAATTAGGTTTATATTGCTTCAATTCGACGAATCCATGTTTTTTTTTTTTAGGGTTTTCGGTTATTACCCAGTTTCAGTAGGTTAGGTATTGTTTTAAACTTCCGATTGTGGCTGAATTCTTCATTTCACGAGAACATTTGTCATATTAGGGTGTTAAATATTTAGGTTGCTCGCCGATTATAGAACGTTTTTCGTTACTGAAGCCTAAATCGATCATAATCGGAAGCTAATTGTGTTTTTTCCTTCCGAATATACTAGTGAAGAACAAGTATTAGTGACCCAATAATCGATCATAATCGGAAGATAATTTTGTTTTTCCCTTCCGAATATACTAGTGAAGAACAAGTATTAGAGACCCAATAATCGGGTGCTATATTTTGTAATTTCCTTAGATTGTTTAGTTGAACCACTTGAGTAATTTGGACTCAAAGTGATGCATATTCGGTAGAAATTAGTTTTGTGAGGCTTCCGATTGTGATGCATTCGGAAGGGTGGAATTTTTATGACTTTCGATTATTAGTATACGGAGGGTTATGTTGAAATTTAGCTTCCGATTATTGAGTGTAGATAACATATTCGAACACCAAATTTTTTCTTTTGTTTCCGATTATACGTATTCGGTAGCTTTAGGTGAACTGATATTTACGATTGAGAGTAATCGGAGGCAATTGGTTAAATCAACCAACCGAATATATAGATTAATAACTTTGTGTAATTTCTTTTGTTGTTTAGGGATAGGCGAGGTAAAAACATCCAAGATGCAATTGTCTCGGCTAGTGCAAGGAAGGATAGGCGTCGAACCGTGACTAGTGCAAGGAGAGCTAGGACTGCTAACGCCGCTTCAAGTGCTCAAGATGGAAATCAACAAGCAAGCCAAGAAGTTGTTCAACCTAGTGCCCCTCAATCACAACCAATCCAAGAAGGTGTTCAACCAAGTGCATCTCAATCACAACCGATTCAAGAAGCTGTTCAACCAAGTGCTCCACCATCACAACCAGAAGTAGGACAACCTAGTGGTGCTCAAGAAGAAGGAGAAGCCGAAAACAAAAATCCTCCTCGAAAGAAAGCGAAACACCTTGTCCCGGATGAGTGAAGGTGAAATATATTCCAGGAAGGTGTAATCCTTGGGCTGCACAGGAGGATGGAGGACAATTGTTATTTGGATACAAAGAATCCTGGGCCGTAGAAATATATGAAACCGAGGTAATGATCGTATCCATTTTATTAACCTATTATGTTTTTCTTCGTAATACTTTTAAGGGTTATAGTTTTAAGTAATTCTAATTTTATTTTTTAACTTGTCATGTGCTTAATAGTATCATTCCGATGCGGTTCGTTTACTCAAAGCGACCGCCGCACTAACACAAATGCTAGATTGGCCTTTGGAGGGTGAATGTGAAAGGTTCAAGACCATTATTGCAAATTCGGGGTTGGGCGATGTCATGGAGAACTCAATGTTGGAACATGACCTAGGGTGGCTATATCGGCGTTTGTGGAGAGACTTTATCCCGAGACCGACACCTTCCATATGTCGTTTGGGGAGATGACGATAACCCTGAGATGATGTTGAGTAGATTATTAAACTCCCCGTCCATGGCAAGGGTGTTAGGCTGAGTTCACTAAGCAGTTGGAATGGAGGAATCTTTATGATCTGACTAAGAAGTGTTTGGGTTGGGATGAAGAAACATCAACAACTGAGTTAAAAAGATGCATGAAGTATAGAACTAGACAGTTCAACATGGGTACTGATAGACACATTTTTGTGTCTAATTTGTCTCAATTCTATATATTGATAGTGCTCGTTTTTGTACTTATTATGGTGTTTTATGTGTGTGTAGGTATTTTGGCCAATAAACATTTTTGGAAAAATCGGCTCGAAAAAGTTGCGCCGGAGGACACCTACTATTCGGACTCTCACTACGAGATAAGGGGTACCCAAATTACTAAAGGCACCCCCAGGACAACACCTAGGCAGTGCTATTTACACTCCAAATCGAGATAGGGGCGACCGACTTCTTCCCAAATTTCAAACCTGTTTTTGGGGAAAAGTTGCAGCCTACGTGAGTTATTTTTGGATCGGATTTTGGAATTGATAGAGTGAGATTTAATCGCAGTTTTGCATCGGGATGGATGTGTTTGACCTAAACAAGGAATGTATGGTGATTAGAATCGATAAAATAGGGATGAATCTTCGATTAATAGGAAACAGAGGCTTGGAGAGTATCACGGGATTTTGTTTGAAAATATGTAAACCAAGGTTGAAGATAAGGTAAGAATGCTTGTCTGCTCGATTCTACAATATCCTTGAGATATTCCGTGCGTTAGATTAACTCGTAAGACGCGTACGGAGAGAAGAAGAGATAGAAAAAGCCATGACTTTGCCGTGGGGAGAAGAGAAAAGATATCGGAGATATTCTTAGGGTTTAATCGATCTGCTGGCTATATAAGGAGTGGGTATGAGTCAAAGAGGAGGTACGCAAACTTTGGGGAGGTTTAGAACAACACAGAGAACAAAATCAAAAGTTTCGGTAGAATTGTTTCTGCCCGGTGTAGTCGAAGAACACGAAGAACAAAGGGCTATCAAAGATAAATGCGTTTCGGTGTCTTAGATACAACGACAAATCAGCGTGCATAAGTCGGTCTCTCGTAACGGTCCACCGTAATGACTTCTTTGTAACGCCATTATAGCCGTTAAAGCGACTGCTTTATTGTTTCTCATCCTTTTAATCAACTTTTGAACCATAAAATAATATTTGGAGATCATGATTAATATGAGGAGCTAAACCCCATTCTTTGAGGCGATAGAGGAAGCTATTTTTCCAACAAAAGCGGTATATTTTATTTTAGTAATTTATTTGCAATTATTATATGATTATTTGCCTCGATTGAAAATTGTTTGAATGATTCTTGTTAAGCAATTGTGATTTCTTTTGATAGAGCATGCTTGGACTTAGGTTTTTGATGTTCTATGCTTTGGATTTACACTTGTTATTTTGAGAATCTACTTGTTGCAATAGTTTAGAATCAACTTGAATGAGAAATTGCATGAATATAAATATTGGATTAAATCACTTTGAACTTGGAAAATAGTGGAATCTTAGCCTCAGTGTTCTTTTAATATTGATAACATCTTTGTCAGAGTTTGCTATAATTTTTAGTGAGTTTTCTATTTTTGTTTTGAGTTTAAGTCTAAAAATCCTTCACAAGTCTGAGAGGAACGATATCTTTCTTACCATTCTACAACAACTTTTAAAAATAACATCAATTTTTGGCGCCGCCGACGCGGACTTGTTTTTAGGGTTTTAGATTTGTTTTTCTTTTTATTTTTTAGTTTTTTATTATTTTTGTTCTTTTTTACGTTTTTGGGTATTTATCTTTTGTCTACAGGTTCTGGATCATAAAGAAAATTGAGCCAAGGAGTTTGGTGATTTCGTAAAGACTTGGAGCGAAAGATTAAAGCAAAAAGAACGGAAAGAAGACGATTTTCTTTTAGATATTTTGTTTTTAGGGTTTGTTTATTTTTAGAAAAAAAAAAAAATTGTATTAGGGTTTATTATTTTTGTAATTTTTCTTTTCTTTTTGGACTTTGGACTTTTGGACTTTGGACTTTATTATTATTTTTACCCTACGGAAGGGTACTTTAAATATAAACTGCTTTGCAAGAGAAGGAGGACAATTACGATATTGTCTCGCACCTTGGGTTCGTACACCGACATAGGAGAGTGGTCCGAGTCGACTACAAACGATTCATCCCCTGTCCGGGAACGGGAGGTAAGATTCTAAACACTCGCGAATCCCCCGTCGCCGAGTTATCGGACTCCTTCGTATGCTTATATGTTGAGGACTCGAATACGGACATTTATTTTTCAAGTAAAGGGCAAGGCACGGCCATACAAGATAAGGGTTTGATTTCATCGCGTTCTCTTCTTGCCCGCCTTAGGAACACGTAACCTACGCGAACCTAAGCCTTAAAATTTTGACTAGAACAAGACCGATAGGGTAACGAGCTTAATAGGAAAGTCGTTCGAAAAATATTGGTTACTCTTTTAAGCACACTTCGAAGTTCATGAAGGTTTCGTGAGTTGAATGCGTGACTGCGCCGCATTGTAATTCCCGGTGAGGCCTTGGGTATCAAAGCTCCACCGAGCTTCCCTTGCCTCATTCAACTCACTTTGACTCGGATTGATTCCGAGGGGTTTGCTTAAATTGTATTAATTCCCTTTCAAAGTTTAGAAGTCGGTCTAGAAACAATCTAAGTGGAGCCATCATGCTTTTGTTTGCTAGAAATCTCTAGGTTTGCTCTCGGTTGAGTCGGCCTTGATTTGTGATTGCATAAAATCCCCTTCCTTATTCTTTTGCATGCCCGAACGTAAAAGAGACGCCCTAGGTAGATTTGTTAAAGAGAAACCTAGTAGTTCTAAGCGTCTCGATTACCTCAATTTAGAAAGTCCAATTTTGAAGAGTCCGTTTTGAACGTCCGTCCGGGGAGACAATCCCTAATATTCCGATAGTGCCGTAAATGGCAACTTTGAAAGCCTTGTTGAACCCGACTAGGGATACTCGTCCCTCGTGTCAAAGTTAAATAAACTGAAGCAACTTATGAACTTAAACCGGGAACCTTACAAAATGCTCCCAATCTTCTTAGGGAAAGAAAATGAAAACCCATATTTTCATGTTAGGGACTTTGAGGAAATTTGTAGTACCCTAAAGATTAGAAACCTTGATGATGATGCTTTGAAACTCGGGTTATTCCCTTTTTCCTTGAAAGATAAAGCCAAATCGTGGCTATATAGTTTGGCTTCGGGTTCAATAGAAACATATGAACAACTTACATCCGCCTTTTTGAACAAGTTTTTCCCTAGGCACAAAACATCGTCTATTAGGACGCAAATCGCACGTTTTCTCAACAGAGGGAGAATCTTTGTATAGGTATTTGGAAAGGTTCAATGATTTATTAGCCCAATGTCCTCATCATGGTCTAGAAAAGGTTAGGTTAGTTCAGATCCTTTATGAGGGTTTAGATTATTCCACCACAACCACAAAGAGAATCTATGTATACAGTGGGTTTGAAAACCAAACAGATTGATGAGGCGATGACATATTTGCATGAAATCGCAGAAAAGACCCAACAATGGGAAAATAATAGGGAACCCCAGAAAACAATTCTTCTAGGCGGAGGAAACGTTAATAGGGTAGAAGGAGGCTATGAATCGGATGCCAAAATTGCCGCTATAGATAAAAGGTTAGAAGCTTTAGAAGTGGGTCACACTAGTGGTAGATTGGAGCCTTTTTGGGAAGGCCGAATAATGAAGAGCAAGCCAATGCTCTCTATAATAACACTAGATTTGATAAACTGGTCAAAAGTTTGACCCATATTCGTAAAACCTATAATCCCGGGTTGGAGAAACCATCCGAACTTTTCATGGTCTAAGGGACAAAGTCAAGGTCAGTTTAGTAATTCTAATGCTCCCCCAGGTTTTGGTTACACTAAGAATTCTTCAGGCCCAGAAAATAAAACAACTAGCTTAGAGGACCCTATTAAGATGTTAGCAAAAACTCATGATATGTTAGCACAGAACCAACTTAGTTTTCAACAGGAAACCAAGCAGAACTTTCAAACTAATGCTCAGAGCCTTGCTAAGTTAGAACTTCAAGTGGGCCAAATAGCTAAGACCTTAAGTGAGAGAGATAACGGAAGGTTCCCTAGTCATACTAATCCCAATCCTAGAGGAGTTCATGAAGTATGTGCAAAAACATCGAATCGGTTGAATGCTATTAGAACCCTTAGGAGTGGTAGAGTAGTAGACAATCAGGTAACCATGCCCGATAGTGAACATACTGTAGTTCACCCCTCAGGATCTCACCCTCAGGACCACCACTAATTTGAAGGGACCTGATAAAGTTTACGATGATGTCAATTCTGTTCCCGAGAGGTCCGATTCTCGTGCCTAGAGCCCCGCTTTCCCCAACTATTAGTACCAACAAAGAAGGAATCGAACTTTAATGACATATTGGAGGTTTTTAAGCAAGTTACCATAAACCTTCCTTTATTAGATGCAATTAGGCAAATTCCTACTTATGCCAAGTTCCTTAAGGATATGTGTACGCGAAGCTTAAAACTTAGCGTCCATAAGAAAGCCTTTTAGCTAGTCACGTAAGTTCAATCATTCGAACACCACAACTCCAAAGTACAAAGACCCGTGTTCCCCTACCATTGCTTGTACAATAGGTAAACACCGGGTAAAAAAGCTTTACTTGACTTAGGAGCCGGTGTGAATTTTTCGTCGTACCATGTGTACTTACGGCTAGGACTTGGTGAAATGAAACCTACTCGAGATGACATTGCGGTTAGGTGATAGGTGCGTTAAAATTCCTCGAGGTGTTATTGAGGATGTTCTTATTGAGGTCGAAAAGTTTATTTATCCGGTGGATTTCGTGGTCCTAGATACCCAACCTTTGTCCCGGCCGAGGAGAACCGGATACTGTGATTTTAGGTCGCCCATTTTTAGCTACGTCTAATGCGATCATTTGTCAAAATGGTGTGATGGATTTGTCTTTTGGTAATATGACTATGGAGATGAACATTTTTAACGTCAGTACCCTATGAGCTAGATGACACATGTGTTGAAGAGGTGAACATGATAGAAGCCTTAGTTCAGGAGTCATTACCAAACATCTTGTCCGAGGACCCATTAGAAAGTTGTCTATCCCATTTTGGTTTAGATTTTGACGATGATAGCACTATTGAACAAGTGAATGCTCTATTAGATTCTACCCCTGTGTTAGACACTGATAGATGGAAAGCTAGGTTCGAACCATTACCAGCTCGAGAATACCTTAATTCCTTCTTTAGAAGAGCCTCCTAAGTTTGACCTGAAACCACTACCCGACACTCTAAAGTATGTGTTTTTAGGCCCATCTCGAGACTTTACCGTGATTACCCAGCTTCCGATTTGGATAGTGATCGGGAAAGTAGGCTAGTAAAAGTACTTCAAGACAATAAGGAAGCTTTAGGGTGGACTATAGCGGACATTAAGGGTATAAGTCCTACGTGTGTATGCATCGATTCATTTAGAAGAAGACTCCAAACCTTCTAGGAGATGCAACGTGATTGAACCCTAACATGAAAGAGGTAGTTCGAAAAGAGGTGCTTAAGTTGTTAGATGCGGGTATTATCTACCCAATTTCGGATAGTAAGTGGGTCAGCCCCATTCAAAGTTGTCCCCTAAGAAATCAGTATCACTTTGTAGTCCGTAATGATAATAATGAGTTAATCCCAACCCGAGTGACCACGGGATGGCGTGTCTGTATTGACTACGGAAATTGAACAAGGTCACAAGGAAGGATCACTTTCCCCTTCCTTTTATCGACCAAATGCTAGAGAGATTAGCTGGACATAGTCATTATTGCTTCTTAGATGGCTCTCCGGTTATAATCGGATCGTTATTGCCCCGGAAGACCAAGAGAAAACCACTTTACCCGTCCCTTTGGTACCTTTGCGTATAGACGCATGCCTTTCGGGCTATGTAATGCCCCTTCGACTTTTCGGCGTTGTATGATGAGCATGTTTTCCGATATGGTAGAACGGTTTCTAGAGGTCTTTATGGATGATTTTTAGGTGTTTTGTTCATCTTTTTGATGAGTGCTTGCATCATTTGACATTAGTGTTGACTAGGTGTAAGGAAAAGAATTTAGTGCTTAATTGGGAAAAATGCCATTTTATGGTTAAATCGGGAATTGTGTTAGGGCACATTGTTTCTTCAAAGGGTATAGAGGTAGATAAAGCCAAAGTTGACCTTATTAAGACTTTACGGGTCCCAAAAACCGTAAAAGATATTAGGTCATTCCTAAGGCATGCGGCGGTTTTAACCAATCGATTCATTAAGGATTTTAGCTTGATTTCTAGACCTCTTTGCAATTTACTTGCAAAAGATGTTAAGTTTGTCTTTGATGATGCTTGTTTAGAGGCTTTTGAGAAGCTAAAGAATTTACTCATTATCGCCCAGATAGTCCGGGCACCTAATTGGAACCTACCCTTTGAAATTATGTGTGATGCTTCGATTATGCTATAGGTGTTGTGCTAGGTCAGCGAGAAAACAAATTACTTCATGTGATTTACTATACTAGCAAAACTAGAATGATGCCCAAATGAACTATACAACTTCGAGAAGGAGCTTTTAGCCATCATGTTTGCCTTGGATAAGTTTAGATCCTACAATTAGGTTCTAAGATCGTAATCTATACCGATCATCTTCGCTTTGAAATACCTTTTGTCTAAGAAGGATACCAAACCTAGATTGATTAGGTGGATCCTTTTGTTACAAGAATTTTGTCCAGGACATTAGAGACAAAAAGGGTGCCAAAAATGTAGTAGCAGACCACTTGTCTAGGCTAGTTGTTAGTTTCTCTAATGATTCCCTTCCTATAAGGGATAGATTTCCTGATGAACAATTGTTCTCTGTTTCCCAATCACCTTGGTATGCGAATATAGTGAATTATCTTTATTCTTGGGTCGAATGCCTCAACATTGGGGTAAGCAAGATCTTTCTAGGTTTTTAAGCCGAGGTTAAGCATTTCTTTTGGGACGATCCTTATCTGTTTAAGTATTGTCCAGGACCAGATTATTAGGAGATGTATATGACGAGGTGTCAAACTCACAAAAATAAATTTCTCTACTTCTCTTTAACTAGCAAGTAGTATAATGTAAGTAGGATCGTCCCAAGGGAGGTATGAAGTTCAAGTTGTTATGCAAATACTCTTAGCAAAGATGATTTTGTTGTAGAAATGCTGAAAATTGTAAAATGTATTCAAATATGAGATGTAATTGATTAAAGGTTCATTCTAGACCACGGAATACAAACCAAATTGATAGATAGCTATGTTCTTCACATCATCATGTTACTAACAACCCTAGAATAATTAGTACGCTCAACTATTCCGTTATTATCTCCTAGCTCACCGGATACGGAAGCGCTCGACTACCGGTTCCTACTTGCCAAGTTTCCTAGAGGTACGCTTATTAGGTTTGACTTAAACAAGTGCTCTAAGTTCTGTGAGATAAGGTTGCTCCTAGTGATGAACTCAAAAGCATGAATCACCTATTAGTGTTGATTTCTACATATAGGTACTTAACAAAGTCCCATCATCAATACCTATATATTGCTACTTGCGTTTATCTTCTCTAGACAATTACGGGTCGAAGAAAATCAAAACTAGCAAATAGATTAAGAATTAATGATTCAATTTCGAACTTAAACCCTTAACAAATAATCCATAGACAATATTAGCATGGTAGAAATCAATCAATAACATTAATGAATGCAAGAGAACAAGTTATTTCATATCAAATATAGATTCATATTAGGGCTTCAAATCGCCCTTAATCAAAGAGAGTTTTAGTTACTTATAATATTGGAGTTCATCATCAAAAAATAATGGAAATAAAGTAAAGAAGATGAAAATATTAAATGAAAGCAAACCCTAGCTCCGGCTCTCTGCAAAACTCCAAGAAGAATACGTGATATATCTAAGTTGTAGAAGTCCTCCCTTTTTGTAGCTTTCTTTCTCCAAACTAGGTCATATCCTCAAAAGTCCAAGCCAAATATATCCATCAAGCCCATATAATTTATGTGTGAGTAGCCCAGTAGAAATCTCTTCCAAAAACAAGTCACCTTAAAACGGGTGTAATCGCGAACAAGGCCGGAAATATGGGAATCCAAGCAACGGTCAAACGAGTCGGGTACCTTGTCGGATAGTCGGATGGTGACTAGGCTAACTCGATCCGAGTAAAGTGGTTCGGGCCCCGGTCTTACATTTGCACCATCTTGACTTGTTGCTAGCCTCTCTTGCACATGCCTAAGCTTTGTGTTGCATCATTGTTTCATAACCAACTATGATGGTTGTTCAAGCATCTCACCTTCACAATCACCTGCAATCCTTGCCCACTCATTGCCCATACAAGGTCACCAACTCATCCCTCCGTAGCTCACCATCCGACTCCATTCCTTGGCTCTACGAGAATCTTCAAATCCACCGAGCATCGTCATCGCCTTCTTATTGAGCTACAAATCGGTTCAACTTCCAACGCCATCTCGCAGCCTCAGAACCCATGAACTCCACTGTAGACCGCAACAACACCAATTCCCATACACTCCTGCAACTCAACCGCCACCTGAAATACCTGCACTGCACTCACTCACTCAACCTCAGCAGCACATTTCTTCTCTACATTTTCAGCCTGCAAATCAATCTCTGGCACCACCGCCTGCCAGCTCAACAACACCGCCAACAATCAACACTGTCATTCCATGTATCCTAGGCATACATCTATTAAGCAATCATATCTTCTAACTCGTCAGCACTGCGATTTCGCGTAAAATTCACTTGATCGCATTTGCTCTTGCATACACACCGAGATAATGCATCTTCCCAAGCTCAATAGCTCCACTTCCTTGTTCGCTCCCGACCACAAAGATTCAAACCCCTCTGTGAACAACATACCAGCACCGATTTCTCCTCCATTTCATGGCTGCAACACGAGACTCAAAGCTCCACCAACCCCATTTGGTTGTAGCATCATTACAAGTATTTCACCGCCATCGAACCGGCAGCAACATCGAGTCCTTAGCTGTTTTCTAGCCACAGTGAGCTAAAATTCCATCACTAACTCGACCATTAACCCCAGCTACTTGTTCTTCTCGGTCCCGAATCGTATCCTGCTTGAGAACACGTCTTTAAAACCATGGATAACCGATGAAACTCGGCTTAGACTAGTGTTCGATTCGGTTCTTGCTTTTCATGCTCAACTTCCGCAATGAGTCAATTCCATACACAATCCGAGTCTTAGCCTTTGCCAAACAATCTTGTGCGCAGACTAACTCAACTCTCTTCCTGCTTGTTATGAAACTCAACTCCTTTGCCATAGTCGACAATCCTTATACACAGTACATGAGCGTTCGAACCACAGCAACCTAATGAAAAATGGAGTCATGAGACCGGTCGTGGCCGAACTTGAAATGTCAATCTGTTCGGGCGTTTCTACAAGCATATTGTGCACTGAACCAGTAAACCAAAGACATGGCTTTCTTTGTTGATATCTAATCATTCCATCTCCTTCCCTAATTCATACAAAACCCATTCATTCAAATCATATACGTAACTCAAAACACACTTCAATCCTCATCTCCGCTTCGAATGGGAATACAACACCAAAGCGGACCACTTTCTTCCTGTTTCTTGTCTTCTCGGCCCGAGATATGCCTCTCAACCTTGGCAAGCATCGGGCCCATCTCTTAGTCGTTACGTAACTCAATTTTAATGACCATTCTCCTCCATCGATCGATGGCGAAACTCAAGCTTCCGAGCTTCCCTTCGTTTTCTCGGCCTACTACGTCTCTTGACCCATGGTGAGAACCCATATGAACAAGGTTAAGGCGGCAAGGAATGGTTCTCGAATCGGTTGCGGCAACAAAATTAGTGTAGTGACTCCTTTGGGTTAAAGCTCGGCCTCCTCCTCCGCTCATGAAATTGAGTTTCTATGAAAACCTAATTTTTATCTTCTAAAGACAAACGTGTATGACCCCGAGATGAAGTCCACTTTGAACAATTAATGGTCCAAGCAAATGTTAAGCCCACACCATAGAAACTTCTTATTGGCACCTAAGCTCCATTCAAGTCCATGTCCGTTCATTTCTCGGAACCGCAACAAAGAGAATTAAATTCTCTTTTAGCTCCAAACTTCACTGACAATGTCCTTGGCCTCCAATGAGCTTTAGCTGCGTGCACGGCTGCGTCCCTTGAATTCTTCCACCAACATCAGCCTTCTCTTACTTCTCAGATTTGCTTATTCTCTTCAATGTCTCCTCATCACTAAAGCAGTCGTGCTTCCAGGATGGATAATTTGCATCACTAAAGCGGACATGCTTTTCGAGACGAGAGATGAAGAAAATAAAAGCAAATAATGAGAAATAGTTCGCTTCCAACATAGTTGCACAAGAAATGACACTTGTGGCATGTTTCTTCTTCTTTTGTTCCAATTGACTCCAAAGTACCTAAATATTCAAAAGCAAACATAAGATACATAATTTACAAGAAAACTAGCAGAGAAAGCATAAACAATAGATAAATACATAGGTGTTTTAGACACCTATCGTATACCCGAGAGTGACCACCCAAAGATTATCTCCTTTTGTCATGAACATGCATGTGGGGGTCATTTTAGTGCTAAGAAGATCACTGCTAAGATATTGCGGTGTGGTTTTTACTGGCCTTCGTTGTTTAAAGACTCCCATAGTCATTGTGTTTCTTGTGAGCGTTGCCGGAAGTTAGGAACCATTTCGTAGAAATATGATACCTTTGAACCCTATTTTAGTGATTGAGGTCTTTGATGTGTGGGGCATTGATTTTATGGGTCCATTTCCTAATTCTTTTGGTTATCTTTACATACTTGTCGCTGTAGACTATGTGTCTAAGTGGGTTGAGGCGGTTCCATGTAAAACAAATGACCAGGGGTCGTAGTCCAGTTTTTGAAAGAGAACATACTTACACGTTTTGGTACACCGCGAGCTATAATTAGTGATGGAGGTTCACACTTTTGTAATAGACCGTTTGCTCTTTTAATGAAACAATATGGTATTACCCACAAAGTAGCAACCCCATATCACCCACAAACTAGTGGTCGTGCAGAGGTCTCCAATAGGGAAATTAAGCGTATTTTAGAGAAAACAGTTAATCCTAATAGGAAAGACTGGTCGTCGAGGCTTAATGATGCCTTATGGGCTTACCGTACTGCGTTTAAGACACCCATTGGAATGTCACCTTATCGTTTAGTGTTTGGCAAGGCATGTCACCTTCCTGTCGAGTTAGAGCATAGAGCCTATTGGGCTATTAAGAACTTAAACTTTTCACTTGACAAGGCAGAGCTCTGTAAAGCTCCAACTCAATGAGTTGGACGAGATTCGTAGAGATGCATACGATAGTGCTAAGGAGTATAAGAACAAAATGAAACTTGTGCATGATAAGAATATTTTACGAAAGTCATTTTCTCAGGTCAAAAAGTTCTTACGTATGACACTCGTTTGCATCTATTCCCACAGGAAGTTGCGCTCTCGGTGGACCGGTCCTTTTGTGGTCCGTCTTGTTTTTCCTCATGGCGCTATTGAGATTGAGACACCGGATGGTAGTAGTTCTTCAAAGGTTAACGGTCAACGATTGAAGCCCTTTTAGAGCCTTTTCCTACAGGTGATGTTGAGGAGGTCCCTCCGAGGACCCTCGTTTACCTTGATTGACCATCGAGGTGGTTTGTATGTTGTATATTATTTTTGTAGGTTTTTGGTTATACTTCACCCAGGTACTATCTTTCCGACTTCTATCTTTACTATTTCCTCATGTTACTTATATTTTTGGTACTGTTCTTTAATTAGAAACATTGAGGACAATGTTAGATTTAAGTTTGGGGGTGGGGTAGAAACTTTTGTTACTTTTTTGTTACAATAAATAAACTCCGGAGCCTAGAAATTTATGCTTATTAAGGAGGGCACTAACCAATCTAAGTGGATGGAAGCATTTTGGTTGTAGGAGTTGAGGAACCAATCGATTAGATGGCAACATCTAAAGAGTCTATTCATAAAAGTGAAAAGGGTGTTAGAAATAACATGATAGTTTCACCATATCTTTGAGTCCTTTTCAATTCTAATTTTTATTTTGTTTTCTATTGAAACTATGTTTCTCTAAGTGATTAGGTAGGTCCCACGATTCAAGTTGTTACCAATGCTAGGGTGAAATAGAGTGATTGAGATACCAAAAAAAAAAGTAGAAAAAAAAAAAAAAAAGTGAGACCAGACCAACCGGAATAAATTCAATAAAGTCGA
Organism: Papaver armeniacum; assembly: GCA_023531295.1. NCBI lineage: Eukaryota > Viridiplantae > Streptophyta > Magnoliopsida > Ranunculales > Papaveraceae > Papaver > Papaver armeniacum. Next base: position 233,685 of record JAJJWW010002260.1, read on the forward strand.
CCACTTTGGAACCCTTGTATATGCCGTTGTGTTGACCTAGAGTTAAGATTATCGACCACCTGGTTCCCTTGTATATGCCCGGTGTGTTGATATTAGTCGAGACTAGTATCTCGGTCCATTAAGATAGGTTCATTTTGGCGGAGGCCTTGAGACGAGATATGGGAAACACCAATCACCTTATTAAACATCAAAACCATCTATGTTTTTCTATATCCATCTTCTTGATCTATCCATGTGATTAGTTTTGACTCAGGGTATTGATGTCCATAAACTATCCGAGTAGAGCTCGTGACTTATATATGAATTTTAGTATGCTTGAGTGCAAACTCGTGTACAAAGAATTGGAATTTCGCATCGGGGTACTTCCTCCCGTAATCAATAAGTATGCCAACCAAGGAGACTTTTTAGTGCCTTCCAAGGTTCTACGTAGATAGATAGGGTGCAGGTATAAAGGTTTTGTGGGTACACCTCCGGTAAACCCTGCCGAGACTATAACTCGGCCACTAGGGCCACCTAGGGGTTTAAAGGCTTATTGCATACGCTAAATGCAATCGACGATGCCTGCGACAGTGAGTTAGGATTTTATTTTTATTTTATTTTTGCTCGAGGACTAGAAAATAATAGGTTTGGGGTATTTGATAGACACATTTTTGTGTCTCATTTGTCTCGATTCTATATATTGATAGTGCTCATTTTTGTACTTATTATGGTGTTTTATGTGTGTGTAGGTATTTTTGGCCAATAAATATTTTTGGAAAAATCGCTCGAAAAGTTGCGCCGGAGGACACCTACTATTCGGACTCTCACTACGGATAAGGGGTACCCAAATTACTAAGGGGCACCCCAGGACAACCCCTAGGCAGCTGCTAATTTACACCCACTAGAGGATAGGGGGCACTTCATCTTCAAAATTTCAAAATTAGTTTTGGCGGGAAAAGTTGCAGCTACGTGAGTTATTTTTGGATCGGATTTTGGAATTGATAGAGTGAGATTTAATCGCATATTTTGCATTGGGATGGATGTGTTTGACCTAAACAAGGAATGTATGGTGATTAGAATCGATAAAATTGGGATGAATCTTCGTGAGAAACAGAAACAGAGGCTTGGAGAAGTATTACGGGTTTTTTTGTTTGAAAATATGTAAACTACCGGTTGAAGATAAGGGAAGAATCTTTAGGTCTCGATTCTACAATATCCTTGAGATATTATGGGTGCGTTAGATTAACTCGAAGACGCGTAGAGAAGGATGAGAAGAGATAGAAAAAGCCGTGACTTGGCCGTGGGGAGAAGAGAAAAGAATCGGAGATATTCTTAGGGTTTAAGGGTCTGTGGCTATATAAGGAGTGGGTATGAGTCAGGAGAGGAGGTACGCAAACTTTGGGGAGGTTTAGAACAACACAGAGAACAAAATCAAGAGTTTGGAGAATTGTTTCTGTGGTGTAGCCGAAGAACACGAAGAACAAATGGCTATCAAAGACCGTCGTTTTCGGGGTCTTAGATTCAACGACAAATCAACAGTGCATAAGTCGGTCTCTCGTAACGGTCCCTTGTAACAGACTTCTTTGTAACGCCATTACGGCGTTGCAAAGCGATCATTTTATTGTTTCTCATCCTTTTAATCAACTTTTGAACCATAAAATAATATTTGGAGATCATGATTAATATGAGGAGCTAAACCCCATTGCTGAGGCGATAGAGGAAGCTATTTTTCCAACAAGAAGTGGTATATTTTATTTTATTTATTTATTTGCAATTATTATATGATTATTTGCCTTGATTGAAAATTGTTTGAATGATTCTTGTTAAGCAATTGTGATTTCTTTTGATAGAGCATGCTTGGACTTAGGTTTTTGATGTTCTATGCTTTGGATTTACACTTGTTATTTTGAGAATCTACTTGTTGCAATAGTTTAGAATCAACTTGAATGAGAAAATTGCATGAATATAAATATTGGATTAAATCACTTTGAACTTGGAAAATAGTGGAATCTTAGCCTCAGTGTTCTTTTAATATTGATAACATCTTTGTCAGAGTTTGCTATAATTATTAGTGAGTTTTCTATTTTTGTTTCGAATTTAAGTCTAAAAATCCTTCACAAGTCTGAGAGGAACGACATCTTTCTTACCACTTTCTACTACAACTTTTAAAAATAACATCAATTTTTAAGCGCCGCCGACATGACTTGTTTTTAGGGTTTTAGATTTGTTTTTTCTTTTTCTTTTTAGTTTTTTATTATTTTTGTTCTTTTTTACGTTTTTGGGTATTTATCTTTTGTCTAAGGTGTTCTGGATCATAAAGAAAATTGAGCCAAGGAGTTTGGTGATTTCGTAAAGTCTTGGAGCGAAAGATTAAAGCAAAAAGAACGGGAAAGAAGACGATTTTATTTTAGATATTTTGTTTTTAGGGTTTGTTTATTTTTTAGAAAAAAAAAAAAGAAAAAATTGTATTAGGGTTTATTATTTTTGTAATTTTTTTTCTTTTCTTTTTGGACTTTGGACTTTTGGACTTTGGACTTTATTATTATTTTTACCCTACGCAAGGGTACTTTAAATATAAACTGCTTTGCAGGGAAGGAGGACAATTACGATATTGTCTCTGCACCTTGGGTTCGTACACTGACATAGGAGTCAGTGGTCCGAGTCGACTACAACCGATTCATCCCCCTTCTGGAACGGGAGGTAAGATTCTAAACACTCGCGAATCCCCTGTCAGCGAGTTATTGGACTCCTTCATATGCATATATGTTGAGGACTTGAATACGGACATTTATTTTTCTAGTAAAGGGCAAGGCCTGGCCATACAAGATAAGGGTTCGGATTTCATCACCGTTCTCTTCTTGCCCGCCTTAGGAACACGTAACCTACGCGAACCTAAGCCTTAAAATTTTGACTAGAACAAGACCGATAGGGTAACGAGCTTAATAGGAAAGTCATTCGAAAAATATTGGTTACTCTTTTAAGCACACTTCAAGTTCATGAAGGTTTCTGTGAGTTGAATGCGTGACTGCGCCGCATTGTAATTCCGGTGAGGCCTTGGGTATCAAAGCTCCACCGAGCTTCCCTCGCCTCATTCAACTCACTTTGACTCGGATTGATTCCAGAGGGGTTTGCTTAAATTGTAACGAATTCCCTTTCGAAAGTTTAGAAGCTGGTCTAGAAACAATCTAAGTGGAGCCATCATGCTTTTTGTTTGCTAGAAATCTCTAGGTTTGCTCTGGTTGAGTCGGCCTTGATTTGTGATTGCATAAAATCCCCTTCCTTATTCTTTTGCATGCCTGAACGTAAAAGAGACGCCCTAGGTAGATTTGTTAAAGAGAAACCTAGTAGTTCTAAGCGTCTCGATTACCTCAATTTAGAAAGTCCAATTTTTGAAGAGTCCATTTTTGAACGTCCGTCTGGGGAGACAATCCCTAATATTCCGATAGTGCCGTAAATGGCAACTTTGAAAGCCTTGTTGAACCCGACTAGGGCTACTGTCCCTCGTGTATCAAAGTTAGCTGAAACTAAGCAACTTATGAACTTAAACCCGGACTTTACAACTGCTCCCAATCTTCTTAGGGAAAGAAAATGAAAACCCCTATTTTCATGTTAGGGACTTTGAGGAAATTTGTAGTACCCTAAAGATTAGAAACCTTGATGATGATGCTTTGAAACTCAGGTTATTCCCTTTTTCCTTGAAAGATAAAGCCAAATCGTGGCTATATAGTTTGGCTTCTGGTTCAATAGAAACATATGAACAACTTACATCTGCCTTTTTGAACAAGTTTTTCCCTAGGCACAAAACATCGTCTATTAGGACGCAAATCTGCACGTTTTCTCAACAGGAGGGAGAATCTTTGTATAGGTATTTGGAAAGGTTCAATGATTTATTAGCCCAATGTCCTCATCATGGTCTAGAAAAGGTTAGGTTAGTTCAGATCCTTTATGAGGGTTTAGATTATTCCACTACAACCACAGTAGAATCTATGTGTACAGTGTGGGTTTGAAAACCAAACAGCTTGATGAGGCGATGACATATTTGCATGAAATCGCCGAAAAGACCCAACAATGGGAAAATAATAGGGAACCCCAGAAAACAATTCTTCTAGGCAGAGGAAACGTTAATAGGGTAGAAGGAGGCTATGAATCAGATGCCAAAATTGCCGCTATAGCGAAAAGGTTAGAAGCTTTAGAAGTGGGTCACACTAGTGGTAGATTGGAGCCTTTTTGGGAAGGCCCGAATAATGAAGAGCAAGCCAATGCTCTCTATAATAACACTAGATTTGATAACCGTCAAAAGTTTGACCCATATTCAGAAACCTATAATCCTGGTTGGAGAAACCATCCGAACTTTTCGTGGTCTAAGGGCCAAAGTCAAGGTCAGTTTAGTAATTCTAATGCTCCCCCAGGTTTTGGTTACACTAAGAATTCTTCCGGCCCATAAAATAAAACGACTAGCTTAGAGGACTCTATTAAGATGTTAGCAAAAACTCAGGATATGTTAGCACAGAACCAACTTAGTTTTCAACAGAAACCAAGCAGTAACTTTCAAACTAATGCTCGAGCCTTGCTAAGTTAGAACTTCAAGTGGGCCAAATAGCTAAGACCTTAAGTGAGAGAGATAACTAAGGTTCCCTAGTCGACTAATCCCAATCCTAGAGGAGTTCATGAAGTAGGTGCAAAAACATCGAATCAGTTGAATGCTATTAGAACCCTTAGGAGTGGTAGAGTAGTAGACAATCGTGTAACCATGCCCGATAGTGAACATACCGTAGTTCACCCTCAGATCTCACCCTCAGACCACCACTAGCCGAAGGGACTGATAAAGTTTCGATGATGTCAATAATGTTCCCGAGAGGTCCGATTTCGTGCCTAGAGCCCCGTTTCCCCAACTATTAGTACCAACAAAGAAGGAATCGAACTTTAATGACATATTGGAGGTTTTTAAGCAAGTTACCATAAACCTTCCTTTATTAGATGCAATTAGGCAAATTCCTCGCTTATGCCAAGTTCCTTAAGGATATGTGTACGCGAAAGCTAAAACTTAGCGTCCATAAGAAAGCCTTTTTAGCTAGTCACGTAAGTTCAATCATTCGTAACACCACAACTCCAAAGTACAAAGACCTGTGTTCCCCTACCATTGCTTGTACAATAGGTAAACACCGGGTAGAAAAAGCTTTACTTGACTTAGGAGCCAAGTGTGAACTTAATGTCGTACCATGTGTACTTACGGCTAGGACTTGGTGAAATGAAACCTACTCAGATGACATTGCAGGTTAATCGATAGGTCTCGTTAAAATTCCTCGAGGTGTTATTGAGGATGTTCTTATTGAGGTCGACAAGTTTATTTATCCAGTGGATTTCGTGGTCCTAGATACCCAACCCGTCCCCGACCCGAGAGAACTAGATACCCGTGATTTTAGGTCGCCCATTTTTAGCTACGTCTAATGCGATCATTAACTCGTCGAAATGGTGTGATGAATTTATCTTTTGGTAATATGACTATGGAGATGAACATTTTTAATGTCAAGAAGCTACCCTATGAGCTAGATGACACATGTGTTGAAGAGGTGAACATGATAGAAGCCTTAGTTCAGAGTCATTACCAAACATCTTGTCTCGAGGACCCATTAGAAAGTTGTCTATCCCATTTTGGTTTAGATTTTGATGACGATAGCACTATTGAACAAGTGAATGCTCTATTAGATTCTACCCATGTGTTAGACATCGATAGATGGAAAGCTAGGTTCGAACCATTACCGTTTCGAGAATACCTTAATTCCTTCTTTAGAAGAGCCTCCTAAGTTGGACCTAAAACCACTACCCGACACTCTAAAGTATGTGTTTTTAGGCCCATCCGAGACTTTACCCGTGATTGTAGCTTCCGATTTGGATAGTGATCAGAAAGTAGGCTAGTAAAAGTACTTCAAGACAATAAGGAAGCTTTAGGGTGGACTATAGCATACATTAAGGGTATAAGTCCTACTGTGTGTATGCATCGGATTCATTTAGAAGAAGACTCCAAACCTTCTAGGGAGATGCAACGTCGATTGAACCCTAACATGAAAGAGGTAGTTCGAAAAGAGGTGCTTAAGTTGTTAGATGCGGGTATTATCTACCCAATTTCAGACAATAAGTGGGTCAGCCCCGTTCAGGTTGTCCCCAAGAAATCGTATCACCGTAGTCCGTAATGATAATAATGAGTTAATCCCAACCCGAGTGACCACGGGATGGCGTGTCTCAGTATTGACTATAGGAAATTGAACAAGGTCACAAGGAAGGATCACTTTCCCCTTCCTTTTATCGACCAAATGCTAGAGAGATTAGCCGGACATAGTCATTATTGCTTCTTAGATGGCTACTCCGGTTATAATCAGATCGTTATTGCCCCGTAAGACCAAGAGAAAACCACTTTTACCCGTCCCTTTGGTACCTTTGCGTATAGACGCATGCCTTTAGGGCTATGTAATGCCCCCGCGACTTTTCAACGTTGTATGATGAGCATATTTTCCGATATGGTAGAACGGTTTCTAGAGGTCTTTATGGATGATTTTTCAGTTGTTTGGTTCATCTTTTGATGAGTGCTTGCATCATTTGACATTAGTGTTGACTAGGTGTAAGGAAAAGAATTTAGTGCTTAATTGGGAAAAATGCCATTTTATGGTTAAATCAGAATTGTGTTAGGGCACATTGTTTCTTCAAAGGGTATAGAGGTAGATAAAGCCAAAGTTGACCTTATTAAGACTTTACAGGTCCCAAAACCGTAAAAGATATTAGGTCATTCCTAGGGCATGCAGGTTTTTACCGTCGATTCATTAAGGATTTTAGCTTGATTTCTAGACCTCTTTGCAATTTACTTGCAAAAGATGTTAAGTTTGTCTTTGATGATGCTTGTTTAGAGGCTTTTGAGAAGCTTAAGAATTTACTCACTATCTGCCCCGATAGTCCGTGCACCTAACGGAACCTACCCTTTGAAATTATGTGTGATGCTTCAGATTATGCTATAGGTGTTGTGCTAGGTCAACGAGAAAACAAATTACTTCATGTGATTTACTATGCTAGCAAAACTCGAATGATGCCCAAATGAACTATACAACTACCGAGAAGGAACTTTTAGCCATCGTGTTTGCCTTGGATAAGTTTAGATCCTACCTATTAGGTTCTAAGATCGTAATCTATACTGATCATGCTGCTTTGAAATACCTTTTGTCTAAGAAGGATACCAAACCTAGATTGATTAGGTGGATCCTTTTGTTACAAGAATTTTGTCCAGACATTAGAGACAAAAAGGGTGCCAAAAATGTAGTAGCAGACCACTTGTCTAGGCTAGTTGTTAGTTTCCCTAATGATTCCCTTCCTATAAGGGATAGCTTTCCTGATGAACAATTGTTCTCTGTTTCCCAATCACCTTGGTATGCGAATATAGTGAATTATCTTGTTACTGGTCGAATGCCTCAACATTGGGGTAAGCAAGATCGTTCTAGGTTTTTAGCCGAGGTTAAGCATTTCTTTTGGGACGATCCTTATCTCTGTTTAAGTATTGTCCAGACAGATTATTAGGAGATGTATACCGAGAGTGACCACCCAAGATTATCTCCTTTTGTCATGAACATGCATGTGGGGGTCATTTTAGTGCTAAGAAGACCGCCGCTAAGATATTGCAAAGTGTGGTTTTTACTCGGCCTTCGTTGTTTAAAGACTCCCATAGTCATTGTGTTTCTTGTGAGCGTTGCCGAGAGGTTAGGAACCATTTCCGTAGAAATATGATGCCTTTGAACCCTATTTTAGTGATTGAGGTCTTTGATGTGTGGGGCATTGATTTTATGGGTCCATTTCCTAATTCTTTTGGTTATCTTTACATACTTGTCGCTGTAGACTATGTGTCTAAGTGGGTTGAGGCGGTTCCGTGTAAAACAAATGACCACAGTGGTCGTAGTCCAGTTTTTTTGAAAGAGAACATACTTACACGTTTTGGTACACCGCGAGCTATAATTAGTGATGGAGGTTCACACTTTTGTAATAGACCGTTTGCTCTTTTAATGAAACAATATGGTATTACCCACAAAGTAGCAACCCCATATCACCCACAAACTAGTGGTCGCAGAGGTCTCCAATAGGGAAATTAAGCGTATTTTAGAGAAAACAGTTAATCCTAATAGGAAAGACTGGTCGTCGAGGCTTATCGATGCCTTATGGGCTTACCGCATCGCGTTTAAGACACCCATTGGAATGTCACCTTATCGTTTAGTGTTTGGCAAGGCATGTCACCTTCCCGTCGAGTTAGAGCATAGAGCCTATTGGGCTATTAAGAACTTAAACTTTTCATTTGACAAGGCAGAGCTCACGTAAAGCTCCAACTCAATGAGTTGGACGAGATTCGTAGAGATGCATACGATAGTGCTAAGGAGTATAAGAACAAAATGAAACTTGTGCATGATAAGAATATTTTACGAAAGTCATTTTCTCCAGTCAAAAAGTTCTTCTGTATGACACTCGTTTGCATCTATTCCCGGGAAGTTGCGCTCTCGGTGGACCGGTCCTTTTGTGGTCCGTACTATTTTTCCTCATGGCGCTATTGAGATTGAGACACCAGATGGTAGTAGTTCTTCAAAGGTTAACTGGTCAACGATTGAAGCCCTTTTTAGAGCCTTTTCCTACAGGTGATGTTGAGGAGGTCCCTCTGGAGGACCCTGTTTACCTTGATTGACCATCGAGGTGGTTTGTATGTTGTATATTATTTTTGTAGGTTTTTGGTTATACTTCACCTGTGTACTATCTTTCCGACTTCTCTCTTTACTATTTCCTCATGTTACTTATATTTTTGGTACTGTTTTTAATTAGAAACATTGAGGACAATGTTAGATTTAAGTTTGGGGGTGGGGTAGAAACTTTTGTTACCTTTTTTTTGTTACAATAAATAAACTCAGAGCCTAGAAATTTATGCTTATTAAGGATGGCACTAACCAATCTAAGTGGATGGAAGCATTTTGGTTGTAGGAGTTGAGGAACCAATCTGATTAGATGGAAACATCTAAAGAGTCTATTCATAAAAGCACAGAGCTCAGGTGTTAGAAATAACATGATAGTTTCACCATATCTCGTTGAGTCCTTTTCACTTCTTTTTTTATTTTGTTTTCTTTTGAAACTATGTTTCTCTAAGTGATTAGGTGGGGCCCACGATTCAAGTTGTTACCAATGCTAGGGTGAAATAGAGTGATTGAGATACCAAAAAAAATAAAAAAAATAAAAAAAAAAAAAAAAGAAAAAAAAAGGAAAAAAAAAAAGAAAAAAAAAAGTGAGACCAACCAAGGAATAAATTCAATAAAGTCGACCACCTGGAACCCTTGTATATGCCAGTTGTGTTGACCTAGAGTTAAGATTATCGACCACCGGTTCCCTTGTATATGCCAAAGTGTGTTGATATTAGTCGACTAGTATCTCAGTCCATTAAGATAGGTTCATTTTGGCGGAGGCCTTGAGACATGATATGGGAAACACCAATCACTTAGTAAACATCAAAACCATCTATGTTTTCTCTATATCCATCTTCTTGATCTATCCATGTGATTAGTTTTGACTCACGGGTATTGATGTCCATAGTGCGACTATCCGAGTAGAGCTCGTGACTTATATATGAATTTTAGTATGCTTGAGTGCAAACTCGTGTACAACAATTGGAATTTCGCATCGTGGTACTTCCTCCTTTAATCAATAAGTATGCCAACCAAGGAGATTTTTTAGTGCCTTCCAAGGTTTTGCGTAGATAGATAAGGTCCTGGAGTATAAAGGTTTTGTGGGTACACTCGGTAAACCCTCCCGAGACTATAACTCGGCCACTAGGGCCACCTAGGGTTTAAAGGCTTATTGCATACGCTAAATGCAATCGACGATGCCTGCGATAAGTGAGTTAGGATTTTATTTTTATTTTTTTTGCTCGAGGACTAGCAAATAATAGGTTTGGGGGTATTTGATAGACACATTTTTGTGTCTAATTTGTCTCGATTCTATATATTGATAGTGCTCATTTTTGTACTTATTATGGTGTTTTATGTGTGTGTAGGTATTTTTGGCCAATAAACATTTTTGGAAAAATCGGCTCGAAAAGTTGCGCCGGAGGACACCTACTATTCGGACTCTCATTTACGGATAAGGGGTACCCAAATTACTAAGGGGCACCCTAGGACAACCCCTAGACAGCTGCTAAGGCACCCCACCGAGGATAGGGCACCACACATCTTCCCAAATTTCAAAATCAAAAGTTTTGGCGGGAAAAAGTTGCAAGAAATGTGAGTTATTTTTGGATCGGATTTTGGAATTGATTTAGTGAGATTTAATCGCATATTTTGCATGGGATGGATGTGTTTGACCTAAACAAGGAATGTATGGTGATTAGAATCGATAAAATAGGGATGAATCTTCGATTAATAGGAAACAGAGGCTTGGAAAGTATCACGGGATTTTGTTTGAAAATATGTAAAGGATTTGGTTGAAGATAAGGGAAGAATGGAATCTTTCCCTCGATTCTACAATATCCTTGAGATATGGGTGCATTAGATTAACTCGTAAGACGCGTACACGGGAGAGAAGAGATAGAAAATTCCGTGACTTGGCCGTGGGGAGAAAAGAAAGATTAACTCGGAGATATTCTTAGGGTTTAATCGATCTTGTGGCTATATAAGGAGTGGGTATGAGTCAAAGAGGAGGTACGCAAACTTTGGGGAGGTTTAGAACAATACAGAGAACAAAATCAAAAGTTTCAGAGAATTGTTTCTGCTGGTGTAGCTGAAGAACACGAAGAACAAAAGGCTATCAAAGACCGTCGTTTTCGGTGTCTTAGATACAACGACAAATCAACGAGTGCATAAGTCGGTCTCTCAGAATAACGGTCCACTGTAATGCCTGACTTCTTTGTAACGCCATTACGGCGTTGCAAGCAAAGATCTTTTATTGTTTCTCATCCTTTTAATCAACTTTTGAACCATAAAATAATATTTGGAGATCATGATTAATATGAGGAGCTAAACCCCATTGCTGAGGCGATAGAGGAAGCTATTTTTCCAACAAAAAGTGGTATATTTTATTTTATTTATTTATTTGCAATTATTATATGATTATTTGCCTCGATTGAAAATTGTTTGAATGATTCTTGTTAAGCAATTGTGATTTCTTTTGATAGAGCATGCTTAGACTTAGGTTTTTGATGTTCTATGCTTTGGATTTACACTTGTTATTTTGAGAATCTACTTGTTGCAATAGTTTAGAATCAACTTGAATGAGAAATTGCATGAATATAAATATTGGATTAAATCACTTTGAACTTGGAAAATAGTGGAATCTTAGCCTCAGTGTTCTTTTAATATTGATAACATCTTTGTCAGAGTTTGCTATAATTTTTAGTGAGTTTTCTATTTTTGTTTTGAGTTTAAGTCTAAAAATCCTTCACAAGTCTGAGAGGAACGACATCTTTCTTACCATTCTACAACAACTTTTAAAAATAACATCAGGTACTCTGATGGATATGTTCAAGGGCACCAAGGATAAAGAAGAGAAAGGAACTTTAACGGACGAGCAAGTCAACCACGCGGCCACCGCATATCTCCTATGTGTATTGGGATGTGTCATTTTCCCCAATGCCGGTGGCAATCGGGTCGACGCGAACCTTTTACAACACGGATCCTCTCGATAAAGTGCATGAGTACTCTTGGGGCACGGCATGCCATGCGTGGTTGATGGAAGAGTTGAGAAAGGCGTCGAGGCTTGGAATTAGCCAAGTGGCCGGAACGTGAGTCTACTACAGGTATTGTTTATTAACTCCACATACTTGGTTATTTTTTTATTTTTATACTATTGAAGAATCAATTTCCTAATACTTGCAAAAATGACAATATAGACATGGATCTCGACCACTTCCCTATCTTGGGATTGGCCATTGAAAACAGGCGTGGGAGAAAGGTGACCCTATAGGAAGAAAGTACGTCTTCGATGACAACCATTCTAGGACGAAGGAGCGGCGGCTGATTCGTTTGAGGACATTTTGGACTCACTTAATGCCCAAGACGTATGCTTTGATCCATACAAGGAAGACCGAGCTGCTTTGGACATATCGCGGGTCGGTCCGATTTGGCACTTTATTTTGGACGGTTGTGGCACCCCACAGGATATGTGATGTACAATGCCTCGGGTGATGCGACAACACGGTTTTTGTACAAGGTATACCAAAGGACTAAATCCATGACAATTTCACTTTGGAGCCGGAGCACTTGCAAGTATGATAAAGATTCTATCACGGTGGTTCACAAGGGTTCACCATCCACGTAAATTCCATTGGGATAGAAGGGCGCATTACTTGATCAACCAAGGAAGGGCAGCCAACCAAGGTTTTGAAAATGCTCCCAACTATATGGATTGGTACCACAATGTTTCTCATATTCGTGTAATCTGTGATCTTAAAGCAAAGCCAGCTTCGTACAAAGTATCCTCAAAGAGAAGCTGCGGGTTTTGATAGATTGGTACGTATTGTTTTGTTAATTTAGTTTAATATTATGGGTCAAAATAGAGTAATAACCGTTTGATGGTATGCTATGCATTAAAGCAGGATGAGCGGGTTCAAGCGTTTGTCCAAATGGTGCATTGATTGCATAAAGTCCGGAGAGCATGTGCCACTTGAGAAGATAAAAAACACAAGAGTTGATTGATAACGTTGACAATGAGGAGTATGCATCTCAGTTCGGGGAAAAAGTGCAAAAGAAACCTACAACCAAGGTGACCAAAAGAACTCGGGGCGTCATCGAGCACTCAAGTTGATGAAACCAATGAGGATGTTGGTCCAAGTCGTAGAGGTGGTAAAGGTCGCAAAATCCAAGCAAAAAGGAACAAGTAAACTTTCGATGTTGTAAACTCTCGATGTTTTTCGTTAACTTTATGGATAATTTTGTTTATGTTGGATTATGTCGGATTATGTCGTTTTCAAAGTTTGTGTCGGATTATTAGTTGTTACGTTATGTTTATGGATTATGAATGGTTATGTTGCTATGTTTATGCATTTAACGATGACTCATAAGCGAATCACATGAAGAGACATGAAAGTGTTGAATTTTGGAACACAATCGGAAGATAAGTTTTATATGAACCTACCGATGCAGGGATGTTGCATTTTTTAGTCAGAATCGGTAACATTATACGTTATTAACCTACCGATTCTGGGGATTTTGCAAAATATTTTGTGAGAATCGGAAGATTTCTAATATACTTTTCCTTCCGATTATCATGTGTAGAGAAAACTTGTCTTCTGTATCCAAACAACACCACAATCGGAAGGGAATTGTGCACCTTCACTTTCGAATAATAATAATCGGTAGGTTTATTTGTTATGTTCCTTCCGAGCTTCTTTGTAAAAAAACTTTGTTTTACGGAACCAAACAACACCATAATCGGGGGAGGTAATTGTGCACCTTGACTTGAATATTATTAATTGGTAGTTTTAGGTTTTGTTAATTTCCGATTATTCTACCAAAAACAACTATGGTTTCGGACCAAACAACACCATAATCGGAAGGTAAATGTTATCCTTGATTTCCGAATAAGATGAATCGGTAGGTTTAGTTTTTGTTAATATCCGATTATTCTGTGTGAAAGAACTTATGTTTCCTGGAACCAAATAACACCATAATCGGAAACAAAGTTGACACATAAGTAAATAGAATATATTAATCGGTAGTTTGTTTAACAAAATACGCTTAGTTTGTTTATAATCGGAAAGTTTTTATATTAATAATCCTCGATTACATCCATTACATAAAGTTCAAACGACCTTAACCTTACAATTTCGTCAAAAGCACCTAAATCCATACTCCTAATTGACCATAAAAGTATTAAAAAAGATCATAACGTCCAAACACCACAGAAATTGTCCCTCTTGATCTTGTAACATCCTTCATGTTCAAATCGTTTCCGTAGAGGTCCATATATGGAGATGATCGGCAAGATTTCTATGAAATTACAAATGAGTAACAAGTTAGTACTAACTTATGTTAATGTGAGTCGGAGTTATAAAGATACTTACTCGTTTTTCATACGTCCACCAAGAAAAAGCGTCCCTAACAAATCGTTCTTCATCTTCAAGTTTGTCAATCTCCTTGTCGATAGCCTTCTTTCTCATCTTAATGTCATTGGATGATCTTGAATTCGATTACCATCTAACGCCTCAAATACCATTAGAATATGGTTCTATAAGCTGCTCTTGATTCCCGTTTGTGGAGCTTGTAAACACGATCATGAGCGATTACCACAACCCACGCTCTATAAATAGCACAATCTTCTTCTTCGGCAAAAAGCAATATCCATGTTTTTGGTTTTCAAAATTAGAACCTGAAGAGAGGAAAGAGTTTGGTGCAATTGGGGTGATAGATATGAGTTTCTTTATATAGGTTTATGTTCCAACGGCTCTTTTTCTTTTTTTCCCCAAAAACTCCAACGACTATTTGAAATTTGGTTTGAAATGCAAAGGCTAATCGGTAGGTATTTGAGTTAGAATATCTCAGATTATGGTAACTTTCAAAATTTGATTTTGGGGCAACCTATAATCGGTAGGTTATGTAACACGCTTGACGTCCGATTATGGCTACATCCAAATCACGAACCACATGGTTATGCCTCGGCTCTGTACACTCAAAACCTATGGAATTTGGCAAGGGCTCGATCACGGGGCTCCTTACAATCGGTAGGTTATTAAGTTGAGTAGACTACCGATTATGGTGGTTTTCAAAATTCATCACATGAAGGATTTTAGAAAAAACTCATTTTGCGGCAACCTATAATCGGTAGGTTGTGGAACCTATTTGGCTTACGATTATGGCCACATCCAAATCACGAACCACATGGTTATGCCTGGCTCTGTACACTCCAAACCTATGGAATTTGGCAAGGGTTCGATCTGGGGCTCCTTATAATCGGTAGGTTGTTAAGTTGTTAACTCTACCGATTATGGTAGATTTCAAAATTCATCACAAGAAGGATTTTAGAAAAAACTCATTTTGGGGCAATTGTATAATCGGTAGGTTTTGGAACATTTTTGGCTTACGATTAACGCTGCATCCAAAACACGAACCAAGTGGTTATGGCTGGCTGTGTACACTCAAAACCTATGAAATATGGCAAAGGTTGGATCTGGGGCTCGTTATAATCGGTGGGTTATATAATTATATACCTCTACCGATTATGGTAGATTTCAAAATTCATTACGTGAAGGATTTTAGAAAAAACTCATTTTGGGGCAACTTATAATCGGTAGTGTATGTAACCTATTAGGCTTCCGATTATGGCTACATCCACAGCTCAAGCCAAGTGGTTATGGCTGGCTCTGCACCCCTCAAAACCTATAGAATTTGGCCAAGGTTGAATATGGGGCTCCTTATAATCGGTAGTCTTACAAGTTGGATAAGCTACCGATTATAAAAGGGATTATTAGCCGAAGTATCTATACAATAATCGGTAGGTATTTTTTCACTTTTAAGCTACCGATTATGGTATTGGCTACCGATTATATAAGGGCATATTGATCATTTCGAAAAATCGAAGATAAGGGGTAGCTTAGATTTACGTTTGGGTGATCTTTTTTGTCTTTTAGTGTCACCCCTAATTCGTTTGGGGTCGCCCCTAAAAATGCCTGGAAAATAAAACATTAACATACGGGTTCTAGAATAAAATGTAAAGGGCTGTCTCATAAAATCTTTCTTCCCTCCGGGTTCTCAATTTTCTTTAAACATAAACCCTAGACTAGACTCTGAGATTGAAATCCAACAAAGAAGAAGATAAAAATCGTCTCAAGCTTAATTTCCACCAGATTGATTTATATCCAACGAATTCTTTTCTCTCTTTCCCCAAAGAGCTACTTCTAGGGTTGCAGAACAAAGATTTAATGGGTGAATTCTTGGTGGAAACCGCCGTGATACATCACCAGATTAATTCATGGTTAGTCATTCAAATTTGGTTGTCGATTTGATTTAAAATTTCGACAAATTGTTTATATTGTTTGGGGAAATAAAAAATATGGTTTATTCAGTATTAGGTTTTGAGTTGAGATTGAAAATTCTAGTGATGATTTTGATTTGGGAATTGTTTTTTTGACAATTTTATAACTAAAGGTGAACGAAATGCTACATTTTGTTCTTCTGATGTTCAAATCTATGATGATGATGATTATAAGGTTTCTGTCAAGAAGAGGGACCTTCTAAAGCAAAATCTGTACACCATATCATGATTTCGTTCATATGAAAAGTCTGGAGTGCTCCATGTCAAACTAGGAAACACAGGGTTTGGATTGGAAAACTTAGGATTTGATGGTACCTTGATGTTCATCTGTTAACGATCTCTACTCTAGCTTAATTTATTTGTAATTTGCAATGGCAGTGGAATTCTTGGTACATAATTTTACTGAGCTCGTGCTGTCAATAATTTCTTCAATGACCTATATATAAAGTGATCTACTGACAGTTGTCTAATCCATGAAAGAGACTGTGTACCCTGTAACAAAGAATCTTGGATATCTCACAGGTATAATTCTAGCTACTTCAAAGTGATCTCATATAATTATGTTTTTCTTTATGTAGATTGTTGTTGCTGGGTTGTTTGGGTCACGGTTCATTTGGTAATTTCAATTTGCCGGGTAAACTATGATCCTATTAGATACACATATGCTGTCTCATTAGTCCCAAGTCTCTGTATCCTTAAGCATGGCAGTGGATTTAGTGTATCCATTTATACCTGCATTTTGGTTTTAAAGCATATAGTGTCTACCTCAATATGAGGATGATCCACACAAATGCTAGCAAATGAGGGTGCAAAATAGGATGGCTGCTTTCCAATTTATGGTAGCATGGGTTAAAATATATAAATTGAGAAATGCTACGAAGCATATACAGATTTCAACGGCCATGGCATGTTCAAATTTTGGCTCTTGATGTTTAACAATTCTAGGGAAAGTTTCGTCAACACGGAATGTTTTAGACGTACATGGACAGTAACAACCTGTAGGGTCAATTTAGTGAACCCCAAAGGAAGAGCAGATATTTGAAGATTGTTTTAGACATGCGTGGACAGTAACAACCTGTAGACCAGAGTTTAGGGTAAACAATCTAAGTAAATACTGAATGTTACCTCATGATTCAGCCAATGTATATAAATTGTGGGTCTAATTTAGGTTTAGAAATTTGGGCGATTTCACTGAACTAAGAAACCAGAAATGGCAGATTTTTAATTTTGCGAAAATTTTAATTTAATTGAGAATTTTACTTTTTTGTTGGCAGGTTTATCTGTTTTAATACACTGTTACGTCTTGGTTACTCTTTCAAATGGATGTGGTAAGGAAGGATGAAGAAACTGTACTGCGGAAGAGCAAAAACAAGAAGCACAAGAAAAACAAGGAGAAAGAGGCTTTGAGCTCTTGCGAAGTACCTAAAGAGAAGAACAAACACAAGAAAAGCAAAGAAATAGAGACTTTAAGTACCTTAGAAGTAAGTATAGAGGATAAAAAGAAGCACAATAATAGCAAGGAAATAGAAGCTATAAGTTCCTCAGAAGTACCTACAGAGAAGAAGAAGAAGCACAAGACAAACAAGGAAAAAGAGGCTTTGAGCTCCTCAGAAGTACCTAAAGATGTGGGAGGCGAGAAGGGGTCTGAGGAGAAAGAAGGTGGGTCTGATTATGAGATAGAAGAAAGTGGTAAACGCAAAAAGATGTAGAATGTGCAACTGATCAGGCGGCTTCTAAAGAGAAGGATCGCATTTATGTGAGTGCTGAGGATAATACTGAGCATGTGAAGAAGGGGAAGGGTAAAAAAATAAAAGAAAGAATGAAAATGGAGGTGATTCCGGAGAAACCTGCATTGAGAAGTCTGGTGGTGAGGCTCAATCTGGCTCTCGTTCTTCTAAGAAGAGGAACAGAGAGGAGGAAGTGCTAGATGTAGCTATAGGAGAGGGAAGAAGAAAATAACCAAATTGGATGCAAATATTGAAAATATGAACGCGAGCGTTGGAGATGTTGAAACAGAAAACAATTTCGGAAGCACGAACGAGCATTTGAGAAACTCGAGTTCCAAAAAATCATCTGAAAGAGTAAAATTAGCTAGTCATGTAGAATTCTTCCATTCTGATGACACAGATGATCAGGAGGAAAACCCAGGAAATAAGTTAGTTCGAGGCGGGAAGAAGATCAAATACTCAAAGATGCTGTTCACAAGTATATAGAGGTATGCTTATAATATAAATTCGCAGCATTCTTTCATCCCTTGCTTTATGTTCCTAATTTCTTATTGATGGTAGAGCACCACATTAATAGCCGTAATCCATTAATGTTCTTAGGCACATAAATTGGGTGAGAAAGGCTTGGATATGATTCTGCAGTGCCGAAGACATCCAAATATAAGAGGATGTTGGAGGGAAATAGGTCAGTGTACTCTTTCCATATATGTGTATATATATATATATATCCTGGTAACAGCGTATTGCACTCGTCGCCTCCATTTAGAATGTATAAGGTGTGATGAGCCGATGATTCCACTTTCTGAGTCTGGGAAGTGACAAGAAAATCATGTTTGTATTCACTATGAGTGAAATGCACTTTGCGTTGCCTGTTCGACAGATATTAATTGATTGGAAGAGGTATTTGAAAATTTTCAGGGGCTGCCTTACCGTATAGGCCTCGCACAGCAATATATGACAGAGGACATACTTTGTTTGAGAGGGCAGAGTCGACTTCGGATGAGAAAGCATTTGTCTTAAAGTATGTTTCATAATGTTGGCTTCTGTTGCTTTCTCCACAAACAGTATGCTTATGTCAATCAATCCAAGTATCTGTATCTCATTCATTCTGAATTATGAATTATAATTTTCTTTCTGTCTTTGACAGTCCTTCTTAAATCCTAGGTTTTATGAAAAGCATGGACCAGATTGGAAAAGCATGTCCCAGGTCCTTGCAAAGGACAAAAAACATGTGAAGGACGCATGGCGTCGGACATTTCGTGCGGGTCTTGGAAAGGGTGAATTGCTTTCGTCTTTTCCTTATTCTCTTCTTTTGTCAGCTTACTTGTCTTGTATATTTATAAAATACTTTTTAGATTATATTTTGTCTACCTTAAAGCTATATAATAAGAACGCACGTGTCATCGAATTCTGAGTTAGTGAGACATAGATCAAGAACAGTATGCAGTTTCACGTTAAAATTGGTTTGAGTTGACTCTTATTTCCTGAGGTCTATTTACTGTGAACACTAAGAGTATGCAGTCACTCCATTTGTTTGTTTCAAGTGGTTTATCTTTTGTTTCTAATTGTAAATTGTTGTGATTTTTTAATATATATGGTAAATAACTAAAATATAAAGGCACATTACCCTTTTAGGTAAAAGTTGAAACTTTGGTATTTAAGAATTAACTTAAATAATGATCACCTTTTTCCTTTTGAACCGAATCAGGTAAGTGGACTCAGATGGAGTATCAGTCTTTGTTTCATTTAGTAAACAAGGATTTGCGAATGCATGTGTATGAGGAAAAGAAATCAAAGCATGGCATGGTTAGTATGAGATGAATTGGAAAGCAAGTATTAATTGGATGGCCATTCATCTAATTTTCGAGTTTTAACAAAGGAACATGTTCTCCATTCTTAAGTTTCTTAACTTTTTTGCACAGATACGTGACAATATCGGATGGCAAGCGATTAGTAACCGTTTAGCTACTCGAACACAAATGGATTGCTGTAACAAATGGTACGTTTTGACAATGTTATTAATTCAACTTTGAATTCGTTGTTTCATACTGTAACTTCTCAAAGATAGTCATTGGTGTTTTCATTCGAAGTTGAAGATCACCATTCAGGGTGGAAGCGTAGAAAAGAATTCATGATATGAATTCAACGGAGAGTTGAAATGTACAAATTAGGAAATTTAGATAACTTAGATGCAGGATTCACACCTTCCATATCCCCGGTCAGCATCTCAGTGTTCGAACTCAAGTCATTCTTGGGAGCCACTTCCCAAAATTCAAAAAACTAGAACCTTAGATGCTGAACTGTTTTATTACTGCGTGTAGTTTGACCATTAGGCTTTGCTTGTCAGGATGGCTAATTTTATAGGATCTTGAAATTTGCTTGGACTGCATTGACGTTTAAATCATTCTCCTTTTCAGGTATAGACAATTATCATCATCCATGGTTAAAGAAAAGATATGGGCTGACATAGATGATTATCGATTGCTGGATGAGTAAGGAACTTGTCTTTGGCTTTCTAATTTAATGTTGTATATGGTTTCATGGTATCTATTTTCTTATTTAATTGTGTAACCTTATCTTAAGAGTAAAAAAGGAAGATCGGTTTGTATGGTATCATTTCAAATACAAGGAAATCAATCAATGTAAAGGAAGTTCATAATTTGTCATGAATAGGTGTTTATCTATTTTCAGATGTTACTGTGAACTTTACTTGAGTGGTTACGTTTAGTTTCTGACGAGTAGTCCCATCTGGTCTAATAATGAATAACGTCTGATTAGGGATTACTTTGGCTGATTGTATGGGCAATAATAGTGTGGATGCCAAAACTTAAGTTTGGCAACTGATTCGAAGGGTTGACAAACTAAGTAATAAGTCTAATCAAATTACTGGTAATTAAAAATTGCAGACTTCTTAGGCTAGATGCGTGCTGTGTTGAAGATGTTGACTGGGATAATCTTCTTGAGCATAGGTAAGCAATTCAACCAAAGCTGATGCATCTACCGCTTTGTTGTGATACTGTACGATTTCTCTGATAAATTCTTATGCTGCTAGGCACAAAAGTTACCCACACTTCATTTGTGGAAAACTTATCTCTTCTGATCCTGTTTGCAGGTCTGGAGATATTACTCTGAAACGTTGGAGACAGATGGTAAATCACATTGGTATTCATAAAATCCAATCCTTTGGAGAACAAGTAGAAGTGCTCGCTAAACGCTATTGTCCTGAGCTATTTGAAGTCAGAGAAGCTCTTGACAGCAGACCTGTGGTTGATTGAGGTGTGGATATGGGAGCTGCAGGCTCGGCAGATAGGTTGCCAAGAAGGTCAAGCCCAGAACAAAAGGACTACTCACCAATGGCCAACTAGAAGGCAATATAAACTATACTTCTGCAATCAAATAAATTAATCCAAGCATAGAAAGTGTTTGAGAAAATGTCCTGTAGAAACTCGCCATCTTACACTACCATGATTACCGGCTTATCCAGGTCGGGGTTTGTAGCGGAAGCCCGCAAGGTATTTGATTCAATCTCACTTCTTCAGCAAAATGTGTTTTCATGGACGGCTATGATTTCGTCTCGAACACATAATCGGCAACATGTTGATGCTCTTAAACTTTTTTTTTCAATCTCTTTCCGAGAGTTTTTTCCATCGGTATTACCAAATTCATTTACTTTTAGTAGGGTCACTTGTGATAGCAATGCAGTTACATGGTTTGATAGTAAAGATATTGGATGAACAAGGCACAGAAGATGTTTTGTACAAAACTGTTTGATTGACTTGCATAGCAAATTCGGAAATCTGGGTGATGGAACTTTTTCAATGGATTAGTGGAAAGACCCGAGTACTTGGAATTTTATGATGTCTTATGCTAGAAATCTAATGATTCATAAAGCTCTTGTAACTCTCCATTCCATGGAAGAAAAGATACGCTTTCATGGGGCATTATGATCTCTGGAATTGCAGAATGTGGTGGTGGGATCAAAGTTCTTGATTTCTTTCTCCGATTGTGTAGCTTACAAGGACCAGGTACATACCCTAATGCATCAACGTTTACGATTGCTCCAACTGTATGTGGTACGTATTCTATGCCCAACTACATCTACATGCATGTGTACTTAAGTGAGGGCTCACTGAGAGTAATAGTTAAACGGGTAATAATTGGTTGATTAACATGTGTACTTAAGCGTGGGCTCTCTCTTTTATGATATGCTCAGAAGAGATGTAATCTCGTGGAATTCACTCATCTTAGGTCTTGGGCAGAATGGGCAATGTAAGAAAGCGATAGAAATTGGAGAAATGGCACTAACACCTTGTTTGTTTGCAGCTGATCTGGCGTCTAGGTCTAAGTCAACCCCTGACTCGCGCTGAGTCAGCAGTCAGACTGTTTGTTTTCTACTTTGAGTCAGATCTGACTCGACTTCTGACTCAGATCTAACCTCTGACTCGGACCTGTTTGTGTCAGGTAACAAAATACCCCCGACTCATGGGACCAAACCATTGACTCACATATTTTTGAGTCAGTAGAGTCGAATCCGACTCGGAACAAATATATCAAGTCAGATCCAGACAATTTAGATGAGTCAGGATTAAACAAACATGGTGTAAGTTTGGGTATTTATAACCACAATACGTTGACTGCATTACTAACATCTTGCAGCCTTGGAGGATTAGTTGACGAAGGGATGAGTAAAAACTCTAGGGTTAAACCATTTTTAGATCATCATGTTTGTGTGATTGATATGCTCAGAAGGGCAGGTAAAGTAGCTGAAGCGCATAATTTCTTACGTGAGATGCCCATCTCACTGAATGCCGTAGCATGGGCAACTCTTCTCAATGCATGCTTGGTTCATGGGAACAAGGATATTGGGGAAGTTGCAGCTCGTGAGCTTCAGATTTTGGAGCCAGGTAATTCTGCAGGTTATGTAATGTTGTGAAATCTATATCGCAACATTTTGAAGAATCTAGGCAGATATTGGAATTGATCTAAAAGTTTGATTTAAAAAAGGAAAAGGGAATTAGTGGGACTCTTTAACTGCAAATTACACATACAGAGATGCGAATTTTGATGACTACTTATTATTTGACATTGAATCTACATTAAATTATTAAATTATCTCCTATGTTTTGCGCATAATCTCTATGCAACAACTCGAAATTAAACACTTCTCCTGAGCATACAACTTCTCTTGAATGGGTAATGATGTCAATAGAACACCTAAATGTGGTGTTAAACAACCCTCCTTTCCTGTGCACAATATCATGAAAGAGATTACGGTTGGAAATAATCCGAGTTCTAACATCTAGTTGCTTAATAAGTTGGAAACAACAAGTTTTACCTGAATTGAGACCATGAATTCAAGCACACGAATTTGAGCTTGCAAAAACTTGATATACTTATAAGCAGCATGAAACATGTCAGCTGTATTCAGTTTACTTCCGCCAGGAACCAACTTCCCAAGCTGTTGTGTTTTCTAACTTATTTTTTTGTCTCCTCTCTCTAGCCGCAACACTGAGCCGATAAGTACCTGCCGTTGTTACATTTCTTCCCACCTCGATAGTCTGAATAAGCTGGCTGTGCAATTGAAACCTCATTAGCAGTAGTAGTGGTAATGGTAGTATTAGTTGGTGTTGGAAACAAAAATTCATCCAGCTGAGAACTTGGGAAACAACAGTTATTCAAAGGATTCGGAAACCATCCATCATTGTTATTGAGTGCAAAATTATCCGAAGGAGGAAAACTAGGAAGCGAATCGACATAGGGTCGTTGGCGTTTAAGGCTTGGTGAGTAAGAGCAGTATGGGAAAAGAGGATTAGTGTTGTTGAGGTTATCTGTAATATTGGTAGTGTCGAAGTAATCTTCTTGTTGAAACAAGAAAGAAATACCGGTAGTATGAGTATTAGGACTACTGGTAATGAAGGAAGTGTTTGTCAATGGAGCAGAGTAATTGGTACTGGTACTGATGAGAAGATTGTTGTTGTTTTTGTTGGGGTAGTAGACATTTGATGGTTGATTCTTTAGTAATTCTGCTTCTCTTTGTAACTCAAAGTTGTTAAAATTATTATGCTTGTTGAGACACCCAACTGGATTGGTGATCGCATTAATCAGCATCTTTATTAACTAATCCTGTTTAAGATGAAAAACAACAAAAGAAAGTTAGACAAGAAATGTAGTAAGACCCATATTTTTGAGCAAGTGAGAGGTACCTTCCAAATGATCCCGACTGTAAGAATTTGGAGATTTGTTTTGTGTTGTTGAAGCAGAAGTGGACTCAAATGGAAAGAATTCCTCTTCCTGTCAGTCAGTGGTCTTCACTTAAGACGTGGTTATGCTTCGTAAGTTAACTGATTCCTAAATGTTCTCCATAATCATAGGAACCACTGATAACAG
Organism: Papaver armeniacum; assembly: GCA_023531295.1. NCBI lineage: Eukaryota > Viridiplantae > Streptophyta > Magnoliopsida > Ranunculales > Papaveraceae > Papaver > Papaver armeniacum. The sequence continues at coordinate 257,807 of JAJJWW010002260.1, forward strand.
AAAACTTATTTCATCAAAGAAAAAGTCCAAACTGTTCTAGTTTTAAGGAACTGTGACTCGGTTTGGTCTGAGGTAAATCAGAGAGGGAGTACCCATTTCCGGACCTTTTAGTTGGACGGTTCAACAACAGGCAGAAACTCCAAAATCAGTACAGTTGATTACGGAATCGAGGAAGATGAGATCATTGGGTTGTCCATTTCCAGGATTAGTTTCTTCAAAACTTAGAATTACAAGACTTTTTAACTCACCAAAGAGGTAAGGCGCCGGTACTGAAACCATTTTTTTGCAATTGACATAATGGAAAATGAACTTGGAAGGCTTCCAGTGAAAAAGTTGAGATTTGGAAGTGTGAAAACCAATACCACAAGTTGCCAGATCAGTCATCGTACATAGTTTGCAAAAACACCAACAAAAAAAAAAAATCAAAAAATCCGACCTACCGGATTCGAACCAGTGACCTAAGGATTATCTGCTACAGCAACTACAGTCCTCCGCTCTACCAACTGAGCTAAGGTCGGATGTGCTCGCTTTTCGAGAAACAAAATATAAGTCATTTTTAGTGGAGAACCCCGTTTTCTTTATTTGGCCAGGAAGTTTAACTTGTCGGAGGCATGATTCTGTTATGGATGGAGATGAAGGTACGAATGAAAATGATAACTCAGAAACAGGTATCGAGATCTACAGCCGCACTGGACTGAGACAATTCACTATTTTTCTTCTTATCTCAAAACAACGAACGTAGCAGCATTAAATACAGACTCCAAACCCTAACTGACAGAAGTAAAACATCACTCACCCTACATGCAATGTTCTGAAAACCGGCCCGGCCATCGAACCGGAAAAATTACTGGGTCAAGGGTCAGTGGGCCAACCAGTGGTCTAACCCAGTTCTTGGGTCATATCAAAACTAATATTTTTCTTCCTCCACTCTTATACGTGTGTAGTGTAGTATTTTTTTTGATTTTTTTATGAACATATACGTGTCCAGTGTTTTAAGCAAGCACGTTCTATTCACAAACCCACTTGTCCCACATGGTCAAACAAAAATACAAACCGTGAATCCAAATTGAAAAGAGAGAAGTAGGGTTATCAATCTCCCCGTCTCCTTCTCTATTATCTCTGTCTCCTCTTTTCAACTCTAAGTTTGTTCTTCTTCTTTTCTTTCTTTGTAACCAATTTCCCTTTTGTAAACTCTTCTTATATGGATGTTAGCTAAATCAATTTTATAATTAAATCATGATGTGGGTGTGTTTGATTTTTGATTTGAAGTTATCTCCATGTACTTTGAATGATACTGGAATGGTAAAGATTCACAAGAATATATCAAAAAATCTTTTTGATGGATTTTAGGTTTTGTGAAATGTAATGATACGAGGACGACTCTACTGTTAGACCGTCTTGGGTCAAATGGGTCGGACATTGAACCTAGGGTTGTCCGGTTTTGATTTAGAGAACGTTTTTTTCTTAAATTTTGGGTCGATCTTGAATCGGACCGGAAAGGTGACTGGGTCACGGTTTTTCCGGTCCGACCGGCCGGGCCGGGCCGGTTTTCAGAACACTGCCTACATGTGGGTTTATCTAAGCTGCTAACAAAAGATTAACTTAAAGCCTAAGTAATGCAATTAATGAAAGTAAACTAATAATGACTCTAAATGATTAACATGGTGCTCCAATGATTGGATAAGCGCACTCCCCAAAGAGCAGGAACATGACAATACTCCCATCTTCAGATCATCCTTGTCCTCAAGGATGGAACTTTGGGAAATGAGCTTTAACGTTTGCCATGTCCTCCCATGTGGCGTCTTCAACAGTGGTGTGTGACCATTGTATAAGCATCCGAAGGACAGTGGTACGACCACGAGTAATTTCTTGAGTATCCAACATAGCAACAGGCTTAAGAATGATCTCACTATTAGTGCCTGTGACTGGTAGTGTTAAAGCAGTAATGGCAGCGTTACCAATGCGTTTCTTCAGTTGAGAGACATGGAATACAAGGTGTATCTGGGATGTAGACGACAGTTGGAGCTTCTACGCCACCGAACCCACCTTGGCAATGACAGGAAAAGGGCCATAATAGCGTGCAGAGAGCTTAAAATTCCCGCGCAATACAATAGATGATTGTATATATGGTTGCAGTTTGAGGAAAACCAAGTCACCTACCTCAAATTTTCTATCAGTTGTCTTCTTATCTGCAAAGACCTTCATTCTTTCTTGGGCTTTGTGAAGAGAGTCTTTTAAGAGTTCTAGCATGCTGTCTCTCTATTGTAAATAGTCTTCCACAACTGCTATACAGATGTGAGCACTTCATTTGGGAAAGCTAGGTGGGATGGGGAGTAACCATATAAAGCTTTGAAAGGGGTCATGTTTAAATTTGGTGTGGTGGTTAGTGTTGTACGAGATTGACCAAATGAAGCCACTTGAACCATTGTCTTGGTTGATGGCCTGTCATGCACCCGAGATAGTTTTCCAGACAGGCATTAACTCTCTCTGTTTGTCCATCATACTGAGGATGATAAGCAGAACTCAAGTGTAAGCTGGTGCCCAATGCCTTGAACAACCCCTGCCGTAAATTACTTGTAAAAATCTTCTCTATCGAAACTATTGAAGAAGGAAGACCATGTAGCTTGAAGATGGTGTTTAAGAACTCATGGGCCACGGTGGAAGCTGTGAATGGGTGAGTTAATCTAATAAAATGATTGTATTTTGTCAGTCTATCAACCACCACGAATATAACATCCTTTTTTTGTGATAAAGGGGTAATCCCTCAATGAAGTCCTTAGATATTTGTTGACATGCTTGTGTGGGTATAGGAGTGGTTGGAGGAGACCAGCGGGGTGAGTATGTTCCCCTTTACTTCTTTGGCACACATCACAATGGTACGACCAAGAGTAGTATTTCTTTCTTGAGTCCCTTCCAATAAAAATGGCTCTTTGACCTGATGTAACTTGCTTGCATACCGAGTGCCCTCCTATTTGCAGATGAGTGGGTGACTTTAAAATGGAGTATCTCAAGTTGTTGTTGGAGCCTACATATATTCTTCCTTTGTATCTCAGAATACCTTCCATATAAGTATAATGGGGTGTAGAAGATGGTGCCACAAGAAGTTGAGGAATGAGTTGAGTAGCTAACTCATCCTTGTCATAACTCAGAATAATTTCTTGAGCCCAAGTTGGAGATGAGAGAGACATAGTGTTGCGGGGAAGAAGTAGAATGTAGCTGGAAAGTGCGGTGATTTATTATCCATTCCCCTTCTTGTAGTTAATAGTGTAGTCAAAGCCAAGCAACTTCATAAGCCATATTTGCTGCAGGACAGTTGTGATTTTCTGGTCCATAAAATACTTGGTGCTCTGCTGATCAGTATTAATGATAAAATTGTGACTAAATAAGTAATGCCTCCATTTAGTAACTGCCATCACCACAACTAAAAGTTCTTTCTCATAAGTAGAATATCCCAAGGCTTTAAGACCAAGTGGTTTACTGTAAAAACAAATGACTCTGCCTTCTTGCATCAAAAATGCACCCACTCCAACTGAGCAAGCATCTGTTTCTACTACAAATGGCTTACTAAAATCAGGAAGTACCAACACATGTGTAGTGCACATAGCTTGCTTGGGTGCTTGAAAGGCTTCATTTGCTGTAAAAGACCAAGTAAAAGCATTATTTTTTAAAAGATCAGTAAGTCGTTTAGTGATGATGCCATAGTTCTTAACAAATTTTCTATAGTATCCGATTAAACCTAAAAATCCCCTCATTTATTTAAGACAAGTGGAGTACTTGTCCATTGTTGCATACAAGCTATCTTCTCAGGGTCAGCTGTTACCCCATCAGCAGTGATGATATGTCCCAAATAACCCAAAGAGGATCGTGCAAAACAATACTTAAAGTATTTAGCAAAAAGTTGATGTTGTCTAAGAAGTGAAAGGACTAAGGATAGTTGTTGTTGATGTTCCTCCAAAGACTTACTATAGATGAGAATGTCATCAAAGAAAACTAGAACAAATTTTCTTAAATAAGGACCAAAAACTGAATTCATGAGTGCTTGAAATGTGGCTGGTGCATTGGTTAAACCAAATGGCATCACTCTGAACTCAAAATGGCCATGGTGAGTTTTAAAAGCAGTTTTATGAATATCATATTCAAATAATCTTATCTGGTGGTATCCAGATCTCAAGTCCAATTTGGTGAAGAATGTAGAATCATGCAATTCATCTATAAGTTCATGAATAACAAGAATTGGATACTTATCTTTAACTGTGAGCTCATTGAGTTTTCTGTAACCAACACAGAATCTCCATGTGTTATCATTCTTTCTGACTAAGAGAATTGGAGAAGCAAAGGGACTATGGTTGTCCTGAATGACTCCAGAACTGAGCATCTCCTCCACCAAGGACTCCAGTACTGCTTTATGAATGTGAGGACATTTATAGGGTCTTAAGTTAACAGGCTGAGCATCAGGCTTTAATGGAATCTTGTGGTCTAATGATCTGGCAGGAGGTAAGTTGGTTGGCTCTGCAAAGACATCTGTGAATTGTTTTAAAACCTCTTGAATGGGTGGAGGAATGGTTGTAGTAACTGGTTCAGTTGTCATTACAAAAAATTGACCAACCAGTGCAGAGAAATGTTTTTTTGATAAATTGTTGAACTGCCTTGCCACTGGCCATCATGAATGAAGGCTTAGAAGAGAGACCCGTAAGTGTAATGTTAGCACCCTTGTATAAGAAGGAAATAGAAAGCTTGGAGAGGTTAAGAGTAAAATCTCCTAGAGTTTTAAGCCAATGCGCCCAAGACAATGTCATAATCACCAAGTGGAAGAACATGTAAGTCAGCTGAAAATTCATGATTTTGCATGTGCCATCAGAATTGTTTACAAACCCCGGAGCTCATTGTTTGCTCACCGGTAGACAACGTGGACAAGTAGATTAGGAGTTGGTTGTATCAGGAAAGACAATCTCTTGACCAATGAAGCATCTACAAAACTATGAGTGTTCCCAGAATCTACTAGGATGGTCACCATTTGTTTTTTGATTAAACCTGGAAGTTGTATAGTATCTCCACTGTGATGGCCTGTTAGAGCATGCAGAGAAATATCCATGCCTTGTTCTGAATCTTGTTGAGTGTGCTCCAGTACCTCAATTGATGGTGTGGGCATGGAAGTGGAGTCTTCATCAGCAGAGACCATGAACAATTGTTGGGATTTATATTTATGACCATAGACATATTTTTCGTCACAGTTGTAACAGAGATTTTTAGCTCTTCTTTGGGCTAGTTGTTCTTAAGTTAGCCGTTTAATAGTGGGTATGCAAGGGGTTTTGGATGAAGTTGGTGAAGGGGAGGTTGGAACAGTGAATGAGGTTGGGGTTTTATGAGTGATTGTTGGCTTGGTAAAATATGAAGATATAGTTGGTTGTTTAGTGAGAAGTGATTTAGGGGGTTGAGCTAGAGTTTGTTCTTGGAGTCTGGCCAAGAAAAAATCCTGAGAGAGGGAAGATGGGTTATGCATATGAACATAATTGCTGATTTCGGGTTTTAACCCACTGATGAAACTCATAACAAAATACTCTTCATCTAGTGAAGGATTTTTGGCTAACATAAGGGTTTTGAGTTGTTCAAAGGTTTGAAAATATTCTTCCACAGAAGTGATTTGTGAAATTTTGTTAAAACACACAACATAATTATCATTAGCTAGATCTTCAAAACGGCGACATAAATGATTAGAAAATTCCGACCAAGGGACAGAGGTTTTACCGGAATAGTAGTCGAAAAACCAAAAATCTGCTATTCCATCCATGTACATAGATGAAAACTCTGTCTTCTGAGTGTCTTCCAATGGGTGAATCTGGAAAAATCTGTCACATTTGCAACTTCTAGGGTTCTATCCATCAAATCTTGGAAAATCTAGTTTTGCAGGATTAAGAGAGTTATTGACAGATCCGTGACTGATGTTGTTGTTTCTAGCGTTTAACTGGGGTGTAGATGGGAGAATTGGATATGGTTTACTTTGGATGTGTTTTAAAGTATCTTCTAAAAGTTGTACCAAACGATTCATTAAGATCTGCTGAGATTTCGCGTCAGCTTCACGTTTTTGTTCAGCTCTCAATTGAGTCTCAGTATGTTGTGTCATGAGACGTGAAAGCTCATTTGTTGTGTTGTCAACTTCTTTAATTGATGGACCTCCTGTCATGGTGAGGTACAGAGAACGACTGGATGATACCAAGTGTTATGGATAGAGATGAAGGTACGAATGAAAATGATAACTCAGAAACAGATATCAAGATCTACAGCCATGCCGGATGAGACACTTCACTATTTTTTCTTCTTATCTCAAAACAACGAACGTAACAGCATTAAATACAGACTCCAAACCCTAACTGACAAAAGTAAATCATCACTCACCCTACACGTGGGTTTATCTGAGCTGCTAACAAAAGATTAACTTAAAACCTAAGTAATGCAATTAATGAAAGTAAACTAATAATGACTCTAAATGATTAACAGGGTGCTCCAATGATTGGATAAGGGCACTCCCCAAAGAGCATGAACATGACAGATTTACGTAGTAAAGGGAAGTTTGGTTAGCTTTGATTTTTTTGGAGGTTTATTTTATGTACCAAGAAAGTTACAAAATCTAACTACAAACGATGTTTCCTAATAGCAAACCATCCACGGTTAACCATGGACTGATATATTTATCAAACTACTCAAATCAAATACATGAGTATACTTTGGTCTCCAACATCTCTTATTCAATTATAACTATAATTAGATATAGATATTACAAATTATAGGTGCCCAATGCATAAAGATAATTTAAATATTAATGCTAAAAATGTCACATCCAGGTTATTTTTCAACTTAAGAGCATGTTTGGATATCATATTAGAAGTAGCTTTTCGATTCTACAAATCGAAAATTCAGAAGTCAGTTTGGGTGTCAAATTTCAAAAACGATTTCTAGTAGTCGAAAAGTTACTTTTGTGAAGCAAAATAGTTTTGCTTCAGCTTGACTTACGGGAGCGAAATCGAAAGAAGATTTGTATCCAAACGCACTATAAATTTTTCTAAGATGCAACAAGTTGTACTTTAAGATGTTTCAAATCAAACAACCGAATTAAGAAAATTTCAATGTAGAATAGGTTATGATATGACTGGGAAAAAAACAAACACATCATCATGGTATACCATGCGAATAAAGCATTATGTATTTCTACTTTAGAAAGATATCATTAATCCAGCACAATGCTAGTATGTTTCTCTAAGCTATAGCTTAATTATAGCGAAATACAAGTACTATGAGGCATAGATTGGCTTTAATGTAACGAATTCACTTGGGTCACCGAGTGAGGGGAATATGTTCCTCGTTTAAGCCAAGCTTTGCCTCATGAAAACTCAGTTATCGTTTATTTTAGTTAATACGAGAACTCAATTGAAAAAGTAATTTTACAATTAAGGACTCGTTCTGAGTTGAGGAGAGAGAACATTTGAGGATCGGGCGATCAACTCAGTTAATTTTTTTTTTCTGTGGTTGATTTCAGTGTTAATCAATAATTCTCAGGTGATTTCTTGACTTCCATTAATTATAGGTGTTCGTTCTTTAACGGTTTTTTCTAGTTTTGGGTTTAAATTGGTCTGAATCTCGTTGGTTGTTTGAACAAACATCAAATTAGGTTTCAATGGAACATAATTTGGGATCTGCTTTTTTTTTTTATTATTATTATTCTCCTTCTGGTTATGTGAAAAATCATGAAGATGTGCGGAGAGGAAATGAACCTGAAATTTGTATTTCAAATGATGATATTGCTATTTGTATTGATGAATGGAGATTCAGTTTAATCGGTAGATTGGACTTTTTGAAATTTTCTTTAGAGGTTGCTGAAAACAGGGGAGTAATTTGGGAGTTGGTTGTGTTAATATCTACACAGAGTGTAATTCTTTTATATTAGAGTCAACTTTTGACCTTATTATAGGTTTTATTGATTTTGTTTTTCAGTTATGTGTAATGCCTTCTTGGGCTCTTTTGCAATGTTTTTGTGCTGATAATAGTTAATAAATGCAATTTTGATTGAGCAAAAAAAAAGTTAACACGGGAACTAAGTTTCCGTGACATTTTAGACGAATATTGAATTACCGTATCCAATTTTCACTAATACGGAAACTAGGTTTCCCTAACATATTAGATGGATACTGAGTTTTTATATCCAATTTTTAATTTAATTAACCTACTTTTACTTATAATATTTCTCATTTGACGCTTTTTATTTACCGAAATTCCTTTTTTCTTTATTATATCTCATTTTCCCTCTAAAATATCTTTTAACCCATAATGAATATTTATCTACATCAACCGAATAAAGTTTTGATTAAGGAAAAAGTTTGATGGAAACTCAGATTCCGTATTGCACTGATATGATGGAAACTGAGTATCGGTGTCATTAGGCTAAGTGATGGCCCTCTCTCATAGTGGGGTGTAGTTTCACTATCATTTTGCTTGGCTATTTAAACTAAGGCCAAGCGAAATGCCCAACCATAATGCATGGCGTTACATGGATAAAGATTAATATATATAACTAATTGTTGCAAATTGGAAATAATTATCTATATTATTAATCCTTGAAATTTTCTAAAACTAAAGCTTAACTGTTTATAATTGTAGCATTTTACCAACGGAGCATTTATTTACCATATATACTTTATTTCAAAAAAAATTAGTATTCTTAGTTTCTTATCTATTGATTGTCATAAGAATTAAACCACACATATCCTACAAGATCATGCTATACATATATAGCGATAATTTTTCAGATGAAACCATTGACAACAATCTTAACTGTAACTTTGAAATTGTTAGTTTCAATACTGTGAGTCGAATCTAAAAAATAAATAAACATATCATTTCACTCTGAGAACATTTGAGTACTTTGAAGCGTCTCTAGCTCGGTCAAGTGTGTACCCCTTTAGATAATCATGGTCGCTTAGTGAAGAATCTTGAAATGTATCTTTTAGTGAAACATAGTTTTCAGTAAAGTTACAATTGAATTTGGTTGGGATGTGGTTTTAAAATTGATTTTCTGCGAGATAGTAATAACTTCATTTTTAGATAATAAATCCATATGAATTTATGACTTTCCTTTTATGAGTAATTTTATCAAGCAGTTTCGCTGAAGTAATATTCATTATAGTTAGGTTCAAATAACCAAGAAAGTCCATTTGTACTAATGATGGTGCGTAAGTCCAGATGACTTGGTGAAACTCAAATTCTAGGAGTTTGAACCATTCATACGTGTATATACGTATGAATGGTTCAAACTCCTAGAAATTGAGAATGATATACATATATATACCTTGAGGAAATACATAGTTATTTACATTAATCAAATGTCATGGGAAAACATGATTATAACAATTAGGCCGGATAATTCCATGATGGGTTGCGGCACAAGCATTCATGGGCTTCCTTAGTCTCAGGCGAGTCAGAGTAGGAACTATGTTATCTATTACTTTGTAGACCCTTACTCAGTTACAATTCTGCGTAGTTAATATCGGTCAAAATGGGTTGTCGGGTCAAAAATTAGTTAAAAATCAATGAACCTTAAAAGACTATTTTTTTTCCATATTACGATGGGAGAGTTCAAAATATCAATATCTTCATAAATTACTTGATTAAGTGGTATAAATTTTGAAAATAAGAATTTTGAGATTCCACCGAATAAATTGTCTAGGTGACCGAAATCCGAAGTTCACTGCATTGGTCGCAATGTATGCAAAGTGAGGTCTTCCAGAGATTCTGCCACTAAAATTCGACTCACATGAATTTTTCAAATTTATCATTTTACAAAGCAGTAATTCAATGTGATTTAGCACTTTTTGAAAAAGCGGGGGTCGAACAACCACACCTAATATTTCGTTCGGCAATCTGAATAGACAATCAGACTCAATCTAGAAAAAAAGTATATCAAATAGTTTTATATATCTGTTTCACAATGTAATCAGCAAATCAAACAGATAGAAATCCACGAGCCTGATTATCATGTGAAACAACTTGAACAATTGCAAAAGACCAATGTTGAAGTGTCAATCAATTCAAATCAACAACCAAAGGCCGGATTATTTAATTGATCGATCTTAACGCATAACTGTGATATTTCAATTATATAACAAAATATAATGCGGAATAGAAATAACACAGACACCTCTAATTTTGTTAACAAGGAAACCGCAAAAATCTTGAAAACCCCTAGGACCTAGTCCATTTGAACACCACCCCGTATTAAGCCGCTACTGAGACACTAGCCTACTACTAATGAACTTGTGGATTGTAGTTGAACCTTAATCAATCTCACACCGATTCAAGGTCTGATTGCGCTCTTTACATCTCTCGATCCCAGACAGGATACTACGACTTTATTCCTTTAGGCGATCTCACCCACAACTAAGAGTTGCTACGACCCAAAGTCGAAGACTTGATAAACGAATTTGTTTCACACAGAAAAGTCTACAGAATGATAAACTGTCCCCACAGAAATACCTACGAGTTTTGTTCCGTCTTTTGATAAATCAAGGTGAATAGGAACCAATTGATCACCTCACAATAACATCCTAGAAATATCAATCACCTCACAATAATCTTAATCGTATGGTAGCGAAACAAGATATTGTGGAATCACAAACGATGAGACGAAGATGTTTGTGACTACTTTTTATCTTTCCTATCAGAGAATAAATCTCGAGCCAATCTTAAAGAAGATCGTACTCAAACACGATAGAAATAGCAAGATCAGATCACACAACTACATAGAAAATAGTTGGGTCTGGCTTCACAATCCCAATGAAGTCTTTAAGTCGTTAACCTATAGGATTTCGTGAAAAACCTAAGGTTAAAGGAGAATCGACTCTAGCTTATACAACTAGTATCACATAGGAGGTGTGGGGATTAGGTTCCCAGTTGCTAGAGTTCTCCTTTATATAGTTTTCAAATCAGGGTTTGCAATATAAATTATATTGGCAACAAAGCATTCAATATTCATCGTTAGATGGAAACCTGATTAGTTTCAAGCTAATATCTTTCAACCGTTAGATAGAACTTAGCTTGTTACACACAAATGAAATGTACCTTCATTTAGGTTTATGTAGTCGTACCTAAACGTGTACACCATGTTGGCTCAGCAATAGTTAACCAAGGTTAGCCATATGAACACTCTCATATCAACCTTATTCATCTTAACCATAACTAGTTCAAATGACTCAAATGAAACTAGTTAAAGAGTCGTTCAATTGCTATATTCTCATAGAAGTATACAAGAACACAATTGAAGCAAAATCGGTTTGATTCACTCGAATCAATTCATGAACATTATAGCCACGGTTTGCAAAGAATGCATTCCTTATTATATAAATGTATTAGTTCATAACCGATTCTAGAACTTTAACCTTCAAGTACGCGAACAGGTACGCATACTTGAAATACCCGGACTGAAATTGGGTTTCGCCAGTACGCGAACAAGTACGCATACCACCAATCCCAGCAGAAAATCTCGGACATGAACCTTACGCCAGTACGCATATGCGTACGCATACTTAGGTTCCCCTACTTCTCAAACCAACATGTACGCAAACGGGTATGCATACTATGGTTCCCGGACATGGATTACATATGTGCAAGAGTACACAACATGTCACAATCCAATAATGGTTAAGTGTTCTAAACTCTTATTTCAATCATTGAAACTTTCTTAGAGGATGACAATAGCCGTTTTCACACACTATTAGCATCAAAGCAATTTTCAAGTTATTGAAATAATCATAACGAAACATTCCAAGTCTACACCAAATAATTTTATCACACAAAACATGTAAGATGTTACTCGACAATTTTCACATGATCAAGATGAACTTGGTTGAAGCGAAAGCTTGCCAACACATATTTCGAGAAATATGTAAGCGAGTTAAAATCATCTCGAAATCTCAATTGTGTATAATAGAAAACTATCGTAACACGACTTATGTCTCAATATAATAGATGAGTAAAAATAGACTTTCCAAGTGATAGATGAGTTTCAGTCTCCACATACCTTTTTGTTGATGAAGTTCCATAAGCTCTTCTTAGTAGTTCTTCGTATTCAATGATGAACGTGAAGTCTAATGCTCAACTACACAATCTATCCTAGTCCGAGATATCTATAAGTAGACTAGAAATCAAGAATTATAGATTCGATCACTAACATTGACAAACAAGCTTGAGATAGCAACGCTATGCAGTTCTAACCAGCAAAGGTTTCAACAATCTCCCTTTGTCAATTTTAGTGATAAAACTATCAATACATATGGATACAAAATAAATAAACTTTGTAGATTCTCATCCAAGTGCTTGATCTCCTTGAATCTTCAACATTACTCGAAATCTTCATCACTTTCAAGTACTCTAATGATTCCAAATGTGTTCAACTCAACATCATAGTTGTTGAAGATCCGTAGTTATAACAATGAGAAAATAGTTACTCTCAATCATTGTTATACAGTTTCATAACATCATTACACAGCATCAAAGTTCAGTTGTATCACACCTTTGACAACAATACTATGGTGATATGTATCACTCCCCCTTAGTCAATACTTCATCACACAATGAAAACCACTCCCCCTTACATAATGCTCCGTAAACCATATGTATTTGTAGTGTGAACTACACATTAATTCTCCCCCTTTTTGTCAATATGAATTGGCAAAGGTACGAAAATTAGTGGGATCCTCATGAAATTTTCATAGAGATACTTCATGACCAAAAGAGAACAACATATCAACTTGTTTAGATGCCATCATAAAGTCGAAACTAAATGCATTCTGCAAGGAGTTTATAAAGATACAAGATAACCCCTCAATATTCCAAAGCCGCACTCCCACAAAGATTTGGCAATTAAGCACAAGTTCAATTAACAACTCTCCCCATAAAATGTCATTCGAAAGAACAACAAGAGAGACCTTACTTTTACAAGAAAAGAAGGATTTCTTGGACATTAACAAATCACATGAAACATGAATTTGTATCCAAAAATCTCAATTGAATTGAAAATGATCAATTCAATTGGTTATGCTCAACATAAGAGAACTTACGGAGCAACATTGTATATACACAAAGATGCGTATCAGGGAACTACCAATACTGCGGAATAATCAAAGATTCATTCTATTTTTCATCACTATTTGCACAATGACATATAATAGACTTAATCTTTGTAAACAAAAGTTCATCCTTTCTTCCATCAATATTTGCATAATGACATAAAAGGCTTAACTTTTGTAGTCAAAAGTTCATTCTATCTTTTATCAATACTTTCATACCGACATATAATAGAGCTAACTTTTGAACAAGTATGGGACAATCAAGGTTCACGGACGTAAACAACATATCCCATAACAATTTGAAATATATAAAACCATAAAGATTAATACTGCAAAAAAAATCATCTTCCAAATAAACTTTAGAATTTAAATAAATAAATCTAAAAACATTGCAATATGAAAAAACGTTGGCAATAGCTATGTGTACTAACAATAATGGCTATTCCAAACCCTAGTTATCCTTCTTAAAAACACAAGAATAAATTCTCATAAGAAGTTTCCTAGACAATCATTAACAGACTAAAAGCAACTCTAAAAACAAAATAAACGATCACAAGCAAGAATCAGCATTCATGTACGGAAGCTTCATGGGTTCCAAGACCTTCAAGCTTGTGATAGCTGGTATCGACTGCATCTTTGGAAAAAATATTCCTCTTGAGACGATCCTTAACATGTGTTTTCATGAGAGCAAGGTCGAGTTAACCTTTTTCAACCCAGTTCTTAACATAACAAGATTTTTTAAGGAATCGACAAGAAGCAGTTTTGCATCGTTAAACTGACCAATAAAATCTTGAACAACTTCAGCAGAAATCTCTTCATCATCCTTATTGTTTGAGTAATTACCAGGAGATTAAGGAAAGGTGTCATTAACTTCCACAAGAGTTATTTTCTTCTTTTCTTCGAAACCACAACCCTTATCAAGAAAACCTTTTGTAAAGTCACAAGTTCCCGAAGGAGATGCCATGTTTGACAAAATAACCTGGAGTATGCGAATTCAAGCAAAAAGGTTTTGGTATTTATATGGATTCACAAGGAACCAATTTTTAGGGTTTTCAAGAATGGTCCATGACGTGTAACTCGGGTACCCGTATGAATGAGACCATGACCCATAAGAAAAGAACCAGTACAGACTGATGCAATCCAAGGATACAAATTTCAAAGCATTGTTGTGCAGAGTGAAAAAAATTCACAAGCCTTAGCTCAATAAATTTTATATTCTCGCAGGAGAAAAAATTTAGAGCATAAGAATAGAAATTTTTGACACAATAAAATTACAAAAAAGAATTTTAAAAAATGTCCAAACACAAATACTTATGCAGAAATATTTGTGAATGATAACCCAGCTAAGAACGATAAGAAAATCGCTAGAGAATCTGAAAACATTTTTGCCATCAAGTATACCTGATCACATCTCACTCAACTAGGATTTTTGTGAGTGAGATCTCAACCTTGTGATTAATTAGCACAAGTATGAGATTTGAGCTCATCAAATGATCGCCGCTTTCAGGTTAAACCTCTTCTCCCGATCTTTGGAGTAAAACCGTTATGATGTGAAAAGTTATCGTAAAAATTACTATCATCAAAATACGACGCAAGGTTTTTGTTCTTACCTGAAGAAATTTATCTAGAGGGAATTGACAGCCTGTTGATAATCTCTTTATAACCTTCAATTATCATTTTTAGGTTGTCTTTCATCTCTCCATTTTTTCTTCCTTCTTCTGGTACCCTTTTCACATCCTGAACAACATTATCTCCCTTCTTGAAAGAAGAAAACCCATGAGTTCTTTCTTGAATCGAATGGTTTAGGAAGACATTTCGCATTTGAACATTTGAGGAACACATAGAACTGACTTTCCTGGTGGGGTACACAGGGTAAGTACTAAAACAAATTGGTTTAGACATACGAATGTCGGTTACACCATTGAGAATTAAATCTAAGGTGTGTTGAAGACGATCAATAAAATTGTCATTCAACCTAGATTTCCTCTTTTGTTCGCCATGTCCTTTTGAATCACAAAAGAGACACACTTTCTGATCACCTGAGTGATTAGACAGAACAATCTTAATACCATCGTTGGGAGATATCTTCCTTCCAAGTGATGTGGATATTCCTTGATTAAAGGAAGATACAGGCACATCTTTTCCAACAGGAAGGGATTTTGATTTTTCTTCTGGAACAGAAATTTTTCCAGTTAACTCAGAAGCAGTTGGTATAGTGGACTCCTTGGAACATTCTTGAATAGAGAGTTTACTCAAAAGTAGTTCAGTTTCCAAAGCATCCTCTTTGAGTTTTTCCTCACGAAAGACCTTTAGAAGAGAGTCACGCTTATTTACCATACCAACAAGGATATTGACTTTGTGTTTTAACCTATTGACATCATCAGCCTGGATTCTAACAAGTTTTAGAATCACTGCACCCTCTTTGGCTGCTTCGCTTTCAACTTCAAAGTCAGACTCGTCAGTAAGGTAATCCGGGTAATACTTCTCAATGAAATTCTGTTTCATATAAACACTAGGTTCGTCTATATTCGAGATTGACAAATATTTATCTTTAATAGATTTCATAGAAACAGACCTTTTGTTTCTGGTAGTGTGTTTATCGAGATAGCACTTCACAAATATTCGAGATCGCTACAAACACAAACTTATAAGGTCTTTAAACGTGTTTGCATGGTGCGATACCAATTGAAAAGCGGGGTCTAAAACCACACCCAATATTTCATTTGGCAATCCGAATAGACAAACTCCATTATACTTTCAAG